>JAHDVE020006938.1:0-124073 GCA_022606495.2 Halesus radiatus | reverse complement strand
TCCAACCAGCTTTTTATACTAATATTTAAATAATAAGGATAAATATGATGTTTTTAAACAAATCGAGTGTATTAATTTGTAAAGATTGTAATTTTTTTTTTAAATAGGAAAGACCTCAAGAAACTTTAATACTAGAGTTAAGGAGCACCTAAGATGTTTAAGTGAATTTGCCAGCCATATTTTGGAAACAAATCATTGTTTTGACATAAATAAAGATTTTAATTCTTTACATACCAATACAACTGTTTAACAATTAGATGCATTTGAAATTTTACAAATTAGAAAAAGTGTGAATAGTTAACTAAATATTATTAATAATCAATTATTTTATTTCATTGTACTTAAATATTATTAAAAATAATAGCTATTATTATTTTATTTTTATGCTTGGTATTTTTTGATATTATTTACATTTAAAATAAAAATAATTTCTTTTTTAAATTATAAAACAAATTAATTATTTCATATTTGATAATCATTTTTTTCACTTTTTCAATTATTCATACATTTTTTTTATAAATTACTTACCTACTTTCATCAATTATTGTTAATTTTTGTTTTTGTTTGGAAATTGTCTATTTACTTATTATTGGTTTGTAATTATTATTTAATATATTGTTTTCTGAAACATATATATATATATGTATATATATATATATATATTTATACATTAAAAACAGTGACGAAAACAAAGTTCTTCATATTAATTACATATTTTTATTTATTTTTTTATTCTAACATGAATATGTTAAATGTTATTACTGGGAGGCGCTTCTGAAATACATGTTTTTTTTTAAAAATCTTTATTTAATAAATTACTTGGCTATTGGCCACAAGAAAATAGTTTTTCTTAATGAAAAATATGGAACAGCCAACATTACGTCTTGTCGTAATATTGACAATAATTAGTCAAAATTTCAGAGCTCTTGGTGGAAATGGTAAAAATTTAATCATAAAAAAGATGCCCAAAATTCATAATAATATGTATAAGAGCTCACCGTTCGAGAGTTTTTCCTGATTCAGTAAACATATTTCTACTTCATAATTGGGGCAATTCTTGCGAGTAGCACTTTTGGTAAGTAACAAAATTGTCGTTTTTAGAAAAAATGAATAAAGGACGTCTTTAATACGGTGATTGGAGGTAGGGTCTTCGTGATTTCCTTTATTACATAAAATACTATTTTTCAGCTTTACAGTAAAATTTTGAAGTTATTTGTCGTTATAAAAATGAATGTTTGTCTATACTGAAGACTTAGACTAGCTACCTAGAATGTCACAAGAGTATTCGAAATTACAACATCTAAAGAAAATTCGTACCTTAAAATTGATAGGTACATTGAGATTACGAATTCATCACATAGATGCATTATCTCTATACTCGTATATAGAAATGAATATCTGTCCGTCCTCGATTTTCTCGAAAATTACTTGGCCGGTTTCGCTGAAAATATCTAATTTTTTTCTTATTAGTGCCGGGAAGAGTAGTTTAAATGAAATCCAATATGTAAAACTGTTTCTATAACGTTTTAAAATTAGTGTGAAAACATTGAACCCGCCATGTTGTATTGAGGTTAGCCCATAGATATACAGCTCTGGTTAGCCACAGATTACATATTCAAAAGAGGAAGGTTTGTTTGTCTAGAATAATTTCAAAATGGAAAACATAAGTAGGAACCTACTTAAGAAATTTATTATTTAGATATATTTAAAAAAATAATGTTCGGAATGAAATAAAATTTTAAAACGTTTCTTTGTTTGATTTTTTTATAGATAGTAATAGTCGTCATAAGGCATTACTTTTGCTGTCAAATCAATTATGGGACCAAAAGAACATGTTAGAATTCACAACTTGATTAGGTGATTAAAATATATATATATATATATATGTATCCCGAGCAAGGGCGGGTACACATCAGCTAGTAAATAATACAAATTGAAATAATACCTACCACAATAAAACGAATCACGTCCTGGTGTTAGTTTGGGCCGCCTGACAAAAAAAAACACACCAATTTTGCACCAACTACAATAATATATTATGATCTACCTACAAACTGAAATAGCGGTAAAGGAAACAGACAACAGTTAATAATAACTTGGACCTGCGATGTATAAGGCGGCGTTTAGCATGGCTACTTAATCCTTTTGTAAACGATGGTCCTTATGAGTGCATTGTTTGATACAACTTTGTTTGCAATGGCCAGAGTACCGGTGGGCGACTTAGAAAAAATGCTCTGTCTACACCGACAGTTAAAAGAATAACTCATTATTATTTTTAAATGTTTTGTGGGTAAATACTAGATGTCCTAGACAATTTTTTGTTGATGCTTTTTATTTGCAAGTGGAGCCATAGAAAATGTTACGCGTAATAGATACAAGCTCGTTTCAACTACGGCAAACCTTAGTTCGGTTACCGTAGTAGTTAAATAAAGTTCATTATTTATGCGGACCAGTAAGTAGTTGAGTGGAAAATGCGTTGGGTTCCCATACAGGCATCGTGGGTACAATTCCTATGCTAGCTGAAACCTCCATAATCGCACAAGAAACATTTTCCGCTTACATCTACGTTTCTTTGGTCGTCGTACAAACAAATAATATCGTTATTACACTATCGTGTTTTTACACTGAGTTTCAGTGAGATAGGTAAATAAACATTGTTATTTGTAACTAAATAATTCATAAACTTTATTGCGTACACCACACATGTTGTAAATATATTTATCAGAGATATTTACAAGCCGATTGTATATACATGAAATGTTATGTACTCGTATGATGCTTTTATGTACAAATTTTATTTGTGTTTCTAATAAATAATTTTTCTTTTAAAGTTAATATCCGGTCAGTTGCTGAGTTGGCATCGCATCTGGGTCCCACCCAGGCGTCGTGAGTACAATTCCTCGGCTGGTTAAGTCCTCCATCACGACACAAGCAACATCTTCCGCTTACTGTGATGTTAGTAGAATATTTTCACATATTTTCAGGATATTCGTAACCTGGACATGTTTGTCTTTCTTTTAAAAAATAAAATCCCACTATGACCTCCACCAACTCTCACTCCAACATTCGAAAAAAAAAACAAAAGTTTTACAAATATTGTCAGGTTATTCGTATCTCGAGAATGTTTGTCTTTCTATAAAATAAATGGGCATGTTTTCAATAAATTCTGGACTATGCAATTGTCAATTGTTGCAAACACAATTAAGGAGCATAATAAGGCATTTTGCTGTTTTCTTTTAAGCGAATATCTATCGCACAAGAGTCTAAGCTTCCCGAATTAGTAGTACTATCTCATTTCCTATTGGATTACGTTGTGAGGCTGAAAGACGCGGCGAAAGGAAGGTGATGGGAAAGAGGAAGGGTGACAAGAACCTGGCTATTTAGCTCTGGTCACATAATACTGATTGTAAATGGTAGTATTTCACCAGGGCGATACTGAGAGTATCTACCGCTGTGGAACGTGCGGTAAATATTCAGTGTAATATTATTTAAATGTAAAATAACACATTAACTAACTAACTAACTAACCATCACGCCGTTTCTCCGCAGGGGTATGCAGAGAGGTCGGATCTCCAAACAACACGATCATGGCATACAGTTTTTGCTTCATTCACATTCATACAACGTCTCATACATTCTCTTCTGTTCTTCCTAATTCTGATATGGCCCGACTCAAGTATTCGATTTACTTGATCGCACCATGTCTTCCTCGGGCGTCCTCGACTTATTCTTCCATTCAAATTAGGGTAATATATTCTCTTTACGCCCCCTTCTTCGTTCATTCGCTCTTCATGCCCGAACCATCTCAATTAATAACAGATATTAGTTGAATAATGCAAACAGTAAAGTGCGTATTTTTGGGTGCTGACCGTTTAGTATAAGTACATTTATTTTTAAAAATTAAGTAAAAAAATAATATTTATTAAAATTTAATCCGTTTTAATCTTCACGAATATCATACAGCTTCCAGTAGGCATTTCCACATATTCTCGATGCTAAGCTAAAAGGTTTAAGAAATAATATCATTGTGTAATATAAATTTATTCATGAATTGAACGCGGGGGGTACTGTGGAATATGTGAGATATTTTTTTGATGGCTGCGAAGAAGAAGTTTGTCTGATGCACGAGGAGAGGAAAAAAGTGAAGAGGAAGGAAAAGAGTGAGTGACGATTGTGATAGGTAAGACTTTCATGTTACACATTTTTATCGTGACAGGGGTAAACAAATTATAAACAAAAAAAGAACTGAGGAAATCCTGCGTTGGCAACAGTTTTGAGTAATAACAATTTTTGACATGGCATTTGGAAAATAATTTCAAAGGTTTTTAGACCTCAGGTTGCTGCTATTTGGTCATGTGGGTTAATAATAATAATAATAATTAGTTCCTATGGCGCAGTTTTGTGAAGGTTCACCTCAAGTGCATTTTACACTAACTAACCTAACCTAATATAATTGTAAAATAACAGATATATTACACGGTATGTTTAAAACTATGACATAAAATATTATAATATGACAATTTAGAAACTGACAGTGTAATTAATCAATGTAGAGTAGGTAAATTAACAACAGAGCAAGAGGATATTATATGACATTATATACATGGGTTTTCACTGGGGGTTACGCCACAAATAGGCACCTAAACCATCCGATTTAGTCTAAGTTTAAAAAAACTTTGTGGTTTCTTAAAAACAGAATCAACAGTTTGCTGTCTTTTCTATCGTGCGCTTTGCAGTTTTTTAATAGGTACCTACAACCTTCGAGGTGTCATATTCTCAAATAGAAATCAAAATACATAAGTAAATTAATAATAATTACTTTATATAATTGAAAATACACTTTGTATATACCACTTTACTTAAAATATATAAATATTTCTACATGTTTTGATAGCAATGCTATCATCTTCAGGAATAAATGAATACTCAAATAATCATTTGAAGAAATAATAATTACTTTGTTTAAAACCACTATATTTAATATCTAAATATCTACATGTTTCAGGAGCCAAGCTCCCCTCTTCAGGATAAACAATTTACCTAGATAGATAAACAATTTATTTAGTAATTAATTAAATTTTAATAAAGTTATTATTATTAATTTAGTAAAGTCATTATAATTAATTTAATAAAATAATAATAATAAATTTAATAGAGTAATTATTATTAATTTAATTAAGTTATTATTATTAATTTAACAAAGTAATTATTATTAATTTAATAAAGTAATTATTATTATTTTAATTCAGTTATTATTATTAATTTAATAAAGTAATTATTATTAATTTAATTCAGTTATTATTATTAATTTAATAAAATAATAATTATTAATTTAATTCAGTTATTATTATAAATTTAATAAAGTAATTATTATTAATTTAACAAATTAATTATTTTTAATTTAATGAATTAATTATTACTTATTTAATAAAGCAATTATTATTAATTTAATAAATATGGCACAAAGTTATTTTAGATCATTTGTAGAAAAAATAAATAATATTTAGAAGAGCTTCCTGTGTGGAGTTAATGTAAAAAAAATTAAAAAGAAGAAGAATTGATAAATCGTAATTTTTAATATTATCTTTTAATAGCACATTAAAAATCTTCATTTTCACTTTATAACATCTGAAACTAAAGTATACGTGTATGAGGTAAGCGCGGTGCGATTGAGCCACACAATCCTCAAGCCAGAGATTAGCATCTCCCATCTCCTCAGATCTTGCGGTGGTTCATCTCCCGCACCATCAAATTCCTTGTCCGCTCTACCGTACCCATTGGCTACCGGTTTTAATTCAATACGACTTCCCACAATGGGCAGTCTTTCATTGGACCAGACTCGAGACATGGAATCATTATCTATGTGGTTCGTGGACATGTTAGTCAGTATAGAGTTATAATGCAACGAATAGAGAAGATAACACGCAGGACCCACGAGAGGTCGAATAACTTACAACGTTGATACTTCATCAACTAATTAAGAACAGTGGTATTCTAATCTAATTGGCCTGATGCCGCTTTATTTATTAATTTTATTAAACACCTATATGGGCTCTTATATGGATTTTCAGAACAGAATATAATGACCTATCAAAAATTATAAGCACAAACAGATTTTAAACCATAAAGAAACGAACAATTCTTTTAAAACGTTAACAGTAACATTAAATAGAAAACTAAAACAATATTATAACACAAATCATTAACGCTACATTATTCAAACTACGATAATAAATTGTAGGATTCATCAAAGTGGTGGTAGATGACGCTTTTCTTTATAAATGGAGTCAACAATACCTCCAAACATGTTGCCCAGATCATGCATCTTATTGTTTAGTGGGTGTGACTGATAGTTGTGTACGTGTTGCAGAAAATGGTACAATTTGTCTTGTGTTCCTCGTCGATACGTGGAATTTAATAGTGGCGACGATAACGGGTCAAATAGGCTTGCCGAGATTTATTTGGAAAATAATTCATTTGCTCTACACAGAAAAGTAGGGTCCTGGCCATGATCCCTAAATGGGATTCTTAAATTAATTGGCGTCTTTTCTAATATAAAGAAAAACAATCATAATGTTTTCGGTGTTTTCATTATAGGGGAAATAAATTAGGGCTGGTATTTCAGTTGCTTTTTAATATCGGCTTAAGAGATATTTAAGTTAGTCTAGTTGCTTTAGGGTAGGAATCCTGACAATCCAATCCGACCCAAAACATTCCTGAGTATACTGAATAGCCGGCCATGCAATCCATGCACAAGATCTGCATGTAGGTACCGAAGTAAGTAGGTACCTTAACTACTATTATAAAGCAGAAAATATGCTTGTATGAAGAAGTATAAATTATCATAAATTGACTTCATAAAATTTGTAAAAATTTAACTATTGGGAATGCAATATCCTAAGAAGCAAAATGTTTTTTAAATTGTTTTTATTATTTCCTCACATTGAAAATTAATTCTTTATAATTAACTTTTTAACCGCACTAGGTTTAGACCTGTATCGAATTCAACATTTTTATTAGTTAATATCCGGTCAGTGGCTGAGTTGGCATCGCGTCTGGGTCCCACCCAGGCGTTGTGAGTTCTTTTCCTCGGCTAGATTAGTCCTCCAGCACGACACAGGTCACATCTTCACATGCTGGTAGTAGGAGATTTCCAAATATTGGCAGGTTATCCGTGACGAGATAGGAGTAACACAACACAACCTCAAAACTTTTCTACAAACCATTAATAACCCCAGTCAACGCCGGGTACTTCAGCTACTTAATAATGTAAATGAAGTCTGAAATAAAGAATTTCTTTGACCTTTGAATTTGAAGAATTTGTATGAATCGCCAAAAAGTTCACACCAGAGCCAATTCTAGTAGTACGGATGTGCTGTGTTCCATCTGCAATATTGATGTTTTTAAAAAAATCTACAAAGTGTTTGCGATATATGGCTGTTTTACATTCCTTATTAACTCTATTAATCCTTTAAATGTTAAAAAATATGACAAGACGCCATATTGTTAAATCAATTATGATAAATTGGTTGAAAGAATCAGAAAATAAAGAGCTGTTCCTCGTGCGTAACCGGGTAGTATTGAACTACCAGTCAGTTATAATGCCTGTAGATCACGAGGAACATTTATTAAAAAATATATTTATTTAGTATATAAAAATATAAATTTGTTTTGGACCACATCAATTTAATATAATGGTCGATCGGTTTCGGAAGTACCGTTCCTTCGTCAGGACTATATTAAGACTAAATTAAGATACAACATAATTACAGGCATACATGATCATTTAAATGTTGGAGTGGGAGGCAGCCAAATAGGAAGGGGTAATTAGAGGGTTTTCTGGAGGAATAAAGCGATTCACTGGAAAAATATCTAGAAGAGGACTCTACGATAAATTTACTCGGTTATTCAATATACTAGAATTAATATTCAGGGATCTTGGTACACTCCAATACCTACATATACATATATATATATATATATATATATATATATATCTGTCTTTATTTTGTAAATTAGTTAAGTCTTAATATAATACTGACGAAGGAAGGGTACTCCCGAAACCGGTCAATCATTATATTAATTTGAAGTGGTTCAAAACAGGTTTGCATTATAATTATGGCAAGCCACAAATAAAAATAAAAAAAAATTTAATATCAAGAACTGGTGAAGTGTGAAATTTTATTTAATACCGAACAATGCAAGTATTTTTATTCTCATCCAAACACGCGTAAGTTATTAGGGTAAGAAAACGTAAATAGAACTAACTGTGTTTACATCTTTGTGATATCGATCATTATTAGAAAGGTACTTTTATGTTTGAAATGATTTATTTTGACATTCATATAACAATATGGCTCCACTATCAAAAGCTTCTGTCGAACTGTTTCCATCAAAGAGTTTCGCCGCCCTCCATAATGCAGTGCATCTACGGGAAATCGCCGTACCCAGGGCGAATCACGAAATGAAATTAATTTTCTTATTTTACTGACCATGTTCACGCGAGTTCGTCGGTCACCTACTTCCAAATAACGAGTGCGATTATGTGCACCTCCCTTGACCCCCTTCCCCCCTTCTTTGGCCTTCATCCAGCCAGTCCTAAACGAACCGCCGCCGCAACGAATCACCTGCATTGTCGCAACCCGCGATTCAACCTATACCAGTGAAACATTAGTGAATGGTGAAATCGGTGACTTCCTTCTTTTACCATATCTTTTACCACATCAGCTATTATTGTTCCTCAATCCAATGACATAGTCATTCGCGAATCCTCACATACAATCGCAACCGCAAAACCGTTCTGATAATTACGATCAGGATTTGCTCCACCCGCACGCCCCAAATCACCAACTACATTTAAGTCAGCCAAGTAACTATATTACATATATTAATAGCATTGCATATAACTTGTCACATAATGTAAAGTAGATAATATTGTATAATAACAAATGACAATTGAGAATATTTAAGCGACCGAATTTTTTTTATTATTTTTTTTCAATTTATTTATTTTTCTTTATAAAATATAACACATAAGGGATCGATCGATGTCTGTCTCAATGGGAAATTCCCGTATCGAGACAAACGTAGGTACCAGGCGTGGTCCGTCCATACATGCTGTGGATGCTCCGCATCCCTTGTGTTTTAGGGTTAAAAAGCTTTATTTAAACAGAGTAACAAAGATTTTTCTTTCAAGTCGTAAATAGCCCTACTGTAATTCGACACCGTCTCGTCTTCAGAGATTTAACAGACACACAATGTCAAAAGAAAATAATGAAAAGAGAATTTTAATTATTTTCTAACTAAATCGGTTTTACAGATAATAATTCATTATTTTTAAAAACCTGTCCAAATTAGAATTGTGTGGAAGTATATAAAATCATATAGATAAGTCGTCACAATTGTTTGAAAATGGCCTTGAACGCCGAAACAGCTGTCACAATAATAAAAACTAAAAATACTTTCAGAATTTAATAATAACATTATTAAATTTGATTTACATAAAATTTAAAAAAAAACGTAAATGGAGTTCTACGAATTAAACACAAAAATAATTAACAATGAATGGTATTGATGATCGTTTCGGTACTGGTGGAAAGAGGGAGTTTAAGAATTATTTTATTAATTAAAATGTGTAGAAATACTATTAAATCGATATTAATTCTCTGCTAGGCAGATTGCCTGTGCTAAGGAATCAAATGTTTCTGTTGTGCGTGGTGTAATATTTGGTAATTATTGTTTTTCTTCAATATATTCACTAAGTGTGTTATAAATAAGAGGTATGAATAAATTTAGGTGATACTATTTTTTAAAAATTCAGAATCTTTCCCAAACCAATTAACCATTTGGTCATTATTGTAATCGGGGGATTTAATTACATATTTGCATGTCTTTTGATATTTTACCGTATCGCTCCTCGGGACAAGTATATCCTTTCTGGTATGAATTCTTTTTATATATTAACGATCTATTTTTTTAAAGATCTTCTAGGTTTTATACACCTTAAATCTCTCATTTATAAAGATCTACATAAGTATGAGTGGGAAGGAACTACGTATGCTTTGTAATCTGCTAACGCGAGAAATACTACTAGGGATTTATTTATAAATCTACATGAGTAGTTAAGAAAATGTCATGGTTTCCAAATGACAAAATTTCTGACTGTAACCTTTTAAGTTCTGTATGAAAAACGTACTGGAATTTTAGGTAAAACGTTGCCTTCACTGGTTTTCAAACTGTTCGTTTTTTTCAAACATTTTTGTATGAAGTTCATTCAATTTAAAAGATTACAGTTTGAGGATTTTCATCATTAGAAACCTTAGAAATTTTCCTAACTGCCCATATTGCATTTACAAATAAATTATTTGTTGTATTGCTTCCGTTAACAAAGTGCAAAAGTGGCGTTTAGCGCCTCGTCCTTAAGGTGGGGATGAAGATGCTTCTTACAGTGTGAATTTTCTAAACGTGTACTTAATAATATGACAACAAGATAAACAACACCGATTAAAATATATGCAACAATCCCGGATATCAGATGACTAGTCGACTCTCGCAAATGTTACGCTACTGCTTCTGAGTATGTAACATTCTTGCTCACATTCGTATTATACAGGTCTATAAAATAAATTATTCACATGAACCTTCGGGAATAGAGCCATTTTTTTTTAAACAGTGGGTTTTTGTTGAAAACACCAAGTATGTATTTATAACTAGTTGTTGTGATTATTGCATTCAAACAAATACCGTGGAAATGTACTAATACGTGCAGCTCTTGACATTTACCATACATTGAGATGGTAACATGCTACACTAGCGCCCTCAAGTAGCCCGAGTTGTACGAATTGGGTAATTCCACACATTTTAGTACCCCTACCCCTATCGATACCCTTACCTTACCCCTGCCATCCACCCCTACCCGTACCCCTATCCCTATCCCCACCCCCCTACCCCTACCCCTACCCCCCTATACTTACCCCCCTATACCTACCCTCTATCCCCCCCTACCCTCACCCCTACTCCTACCCCCTATCACTACCTACCACAACCCCTACCCCTACCCAAAACCCCTACCCCTACCCCTACCCCTACCCCTACCCCCCCTACCCCTACCCCTACCCCTACCCTTTCCCTTACCCCTACCCTACCCCTACCCTACCCTACCCCTACCCCTATCGCTACTTAAACCTCGACCCCTATCCCTACCCCGACCACTACCGCTGCCCCCACTCCCACCTCCTTCTACTTTAAGAGGTGGAAAAAGGGAATGGGGGTGGTTTATCGAAATCTTCTATAGATAATGACCTTCCTCTCGTTTTGAAAGTCTAAAAGGTTTGAAGGTGTGCTTAATTGCATCAATCTCAGATTAAAACTATAGATTTGCACACAAAACAAACAAACACCGCCCGGGACCCTCTTCTTTTCATATAAAGACGATACGAGTAGATCAGGGAGCAATGGTTACTTCCACCTGACATTAATGTCGGATCTTTTGATTGAAAGGTCGGTCTTTTCATGTTTAGAATTCTTTGGCTCCGAATAGTAGCTCATTGAGCCGCGGTCGGCCCCAGACCCGAGGTAAAGGATTCGCTCAAAGGGTATTATATGAATGAAGGTACCGATCCACCATTATTTCTTGTATACGCCGCTCTACTACTTTGTAACCGACCTAACTTAGAATAAACTGAAGTGTGGTTACACTATGTTACTAAAATTATTATTATTATTGCTTTGATATGTTTGAGGAAAATATTGAGGTTTGAGCGACTATCTAATGCAAGTAAATATGGACAAAGAACGCTGGACTACATGTTACATGACGAAATTAAAAAATGCATATATATACAAATATAAAACCGAATATTTTGAAGACTTGGCTTACTGAAAGGAAAAGTTATAGTATCTGTAATGGTAAGTGAATTTCTGTCTTCATGTATTTTCCTATAAGTTGTACCTCTTTAGGTTGTATCTCTTATATATGAATTTAATATATATATATATATATATATTGTCGTTAGACGTTGTTGGTTATTCTAAACGTTTTTTTGTTTATTCAATTTATTTCTTTATAACTTATTGAAGTTTTTAAACCTCATTGTAATATTTTAATCATTGAAGAAGATAATATTAACACATCCCAAATGAACCACGAAACCGAAAAAACAACAGAAATTAAAAAGATTTCAGTCGCATCTGAGACTCGAACCCGGGACCTCTACCTATCCGGGGTAACCGCTTAACCAACTTAGCTGATGAGACCAGTTAAATTTAAGCCATTTACACCGTTATCATACTTCATGTTCAAGATTTGTTAATATTATCCTCCATTTTTATAAATCCCATATTATTGGCGAGTCCCAGATGCGACTGAAATCTTTTTAATTTCTGTTGTTTTTTGGGTTTTGTGGTTCATTTGGGATGTGTTAATATTATCTTCTTCGAGGTTTTTTTGTTTGTTTGTTTGTTTGTTGTTTTCCTTTATTTTTATAATATTATTATTTTCAAAAATATATTATGTATATGTACATGCACGGTGTCCAGGAAATAGCAGTAAAAGCGGAAAACTGGAGAACATACATAACATAGGAAGCCATAAAAAAAAATCGATCTGAGCATTTAGATTATATATATTTTTTTGGATTTTTCTTTTTTAACCCAACTGAAGAGTTTTAAAAACTTTTAGAATGGGGTCTACTCTTCGACGCAATTTAAAAGACAATAAACAGCTAATAGTAACCACGTAAGGACCATTTTTTTTAGTCAAAAACGAGTTATACTAAAAAATCGACTCCAAGTGTGACGTAGATTCACCAGTTTCTCGTTTGTACCACGAGTGTCTGGACACCATGTACATCTATATGTATGTGTATATAATATGCATATATATGAAATACATATATTTTAATCTACCTTAACTGTAAAAGATCTATAAATATTAGTGTTTTTCAATGTGAAAAGCCCTCATCGATGAACTACTAAAAGGTAGATCGGAACATTTATTCGCTTTTGTTCTACTTATATATTTTGTCACAATAATGTTAAATAAAATTAATATCAAGCATGTTGAATTAAAGGTGAATGATATTCCATAGATAGATACAGGTAGGTCCTATAATAAGTACCAAAGATCAGGAGAGTTCTAATAATAATATAATTTTAAAATAAATAATATTTTTATTTTTAAATTTAAATTAAATTAAATTTATTAATGTTATTTTTAAGTTTTTAGTTTGTATTATTCTAATAGCTGTTTCGGCGTTCAAAGCCATTTTCAAACTGTTGTTAGGCCAAATTACGACGTCTAAAAATGATTTTTTGTAGCCCCACCCAACGAACAAGCGGAATATAGCCAAAAATATTGTCACAAGCTATATGTCTTATGCCACCAGGAATAAAGGCAAAAGGCATAAAATTCGCTTGGCAAGCGAAGTCTAGAAATGTTTGCTGTAAGCCCAAAAAGCGATTTTTATTTATTTAGTGAAAATTTTTGTAAGAAAGAAAAAAAAATTATGAAGCGAATCTTTCGCAAATAATCTTAACTATAAAGGAGTGTTTCTTTTAAACTTGTTTATTACACGTGTTCGTAATTTCTAAAATATTGTATATTATTTAGTATTTTACGCTTATATTTTTTTCAGGTAATTAAAAAAATATATTTTAATTTTTTTTTCTTTTTTACCGAAACTCCACATAGGAGACCCTGGGGGAAATTATTTCCCTCAAGGCCTATATCATCTTTGGGGATGCTGTGTGGAGGGTCTTTTAGAGGATAGGAAGGAGTGAACTTGGGTCTTGAAGAGACCCATGTTATAGGATGAGGCCGGCAGATCATTCCACAGCCGAGCTGTTGAACACAAGAACGAATCGTAGAAGCGACCCGTTCTCATGTGACAAATGTCAGCCGTGTGCAAATGTTGGGCGCGCGTTTGGCGTGTTTTGCGACTATGCACCGGTGCCGAAGGGATCAATGACGCTAGTTCCTCAGAGCATCTTCCATTAAAATACCGGTAGAACAAGGACAGCATTCCCACCTGACGTCTGTGCTCCAAAGATTGCAACCCGTTTGTTTAGATAGGCGAATCTATCAAACGGACCGCCCGTTTCTGCACAGATTCAAGGGTTTTTTTCAGATATTTTGGGACTCCCGACCAGATGTGTCTGCCAAATTCTACAGTGGGGCGCACTTGCGATTTGTACAGGGTCAGCAGTTGTGTACTATTAAAGTATCTGCGGGCTCTGTACAATACGCCCAGCTTCTGAGAGGCTAACTTTACTCGGGCCTCGATGGAGCCCCCATACCTGAGCCGAGCATATCAATGGAGGGCTTGTTGGGAAGATTGATCGAAGAATTGATCGATTGATTGAAGAAGAGAGATCTTATCAAGGGATTTTGCAGGAAATGGTTCAATTTATCCAAACCTAATTTTTTGTTTTAATAATATTAATCTCTCTTAGTATAGATACATCGAAATACACTGATAGGTTCGGTTTAAACATAATCACGATTAATTAATAAAAAATCGATCAGTAATTAATGTTATGTCGGTGTTGAACCAGTGACCGAGGGATCCGCAGCCGAGGATCTTAACCGCTTGCCTACGAAGGCAGTTATGTGGTTTTATCGAATTGACACAAATTTATAAATCATTAATTAAGTTAGTTCAAACATTATATTTAAGATGTTCGTCAAATTAACGTCCAGTGTTTCTGATTAATTAATAATAATGTATTTTTTGTTGTTGTAACAAAATAACAAATAATGATATCTTCACTGGGATTTCCCGTGCTGAGGATTTCATTAACAAAATATTAAATTACATTATATTTGTGCTTGACGAAAAAATTAAAATAATTGTAAGGTGAGGTGTTTTAAGTGCAGTTGAGTTGAAGTTGAAGTCTGTGTTTGATGTTAATATATTTTCTATGTAGCGTATCCAGTGTTTTATTTGATTTTTAAATTTATTATGGCTGTTATGATTTTTGAAAGATTTTGAAGAAGGATTTTGTTGTAGAATTTACTACCATATTATGAAAAGTCTTTTTTGTCCAAATGTTGTGTTTGTGTTTTCTTGTTGTATGTATTTCCTTGTTGTATGTATTTTTCGCTGTGAGATCGAGTGTTTCTATTAGCTATCGAAAATATAAAAACTGGATTGAAATGAACACTTATATTAATTATAAACCAGAAAAACTGGAGACATAAACCGATAGAAGTGTTTTGTGATCATGTCTGCGTGCTAGAAGTAAGATCAGTTTCCCCTTACTTCGAGTGAAATATTGGAAATCTTTTTAGAACAGATAATTAGTTTCACTGTTCGGGGCCTAGGAGTTGAAAGGTCCTATGTAATTTGACAACCAGTTTTCTTCCAAATCAGTATAGATCTGACTTCTATGAAGTATCTATAAGGCAAGAATAAATACAGCGTATCAGATCATCAGAACTATCGATGATTATTTTAACTCTAAAATATCGATTATTTCAACAGTGTGCGTTTAAGTAATGTCTCGATTATTTTAGCCGTAGAATCAGTAGCTCTCGTTATTAAATAACAAATTAAAAACATTTCTAAGTAATAATCCATTAGCCAAGTCTCTCCAGTCTCACAAGCAGTGCAGTTCATACAGGCTGAAAAGCTATGCCTACCCTAAGAAAAATAAACCAAATAAAGAAATTAAACGACAATTGAAAAATACGGCATATCCAGAGTGGAAGATACTCTCAGTATCGCCTTGGTGAAAGACCACCATTCATAATTGAAGCGTTGCTTGAAATGGATTTTAGACGTGTTTGGTGACCAGATCTGAATAGCCAGGTATTTCCTCACCTTCCTCTCCCCTTTCTCCTTCCCCTCCTAAATGCCTTCAGTCTCACAATATTCCCCAATTGGGGGTACCATAGCCTCACTGGCACCAGATGGTCGTGAGCAGTTGGGAATCTTATGCAGTATTCATATAAAAAAAATACTTCTGGTCAAAATCTATTTTTCGCTGAATTTAGTAAAGAAGTGGTATGCCCGTTTATTGAGTTAGCCACAGCAATCAGAGGAAGACGATAATAGTATAGCCATTTACAATTATTAATTCAATGAAAAATTGCACACAGCCTTTACGGGGCGGGGCGTGTAGGACGTTCGACTATTGTGATTTGCGAATCGCTTTGAGATAGTTTCCCGATGGAGATGTTGCCGCTTCGAGCGCACTTGACTTATGGCACCAGCCAGTATGGTCGGTTGCTCAGGTAGCGGGTGGTGACGTCAGCGGTTGCTGGCTGTAGAAGACTGTCCTTGTTTGATAGCGGCAGATCGAGGTATCCAAGGGAGAGAGTGTTGTTCGTTCCGCAGTCATAATGAAAAAGAGAGCACATAACGCTTCGCATACGCTATTTATATCGCGCGCGGCGCGGCCGTAAATTATGTGCCGGTATTACACAACACCTACAATACCGGCTCTTGAATCGGCATCACACGTGTTGTGCAATCATTTATATTTGGTTATAAAGAAATATGTTTATCTGCTTCAATTAATCTACTCTGTAGATACGTTCGATAAACAGCCAACTTTGGTCATAGAGCAATGCACGCCACTGCTCACAAGATACACCGATTGGGGTTGCCATAGTCCCACTGGCCGACAGTTGGGACTCTTGTGCGAAGTTCACATAATTTTTTAAATAATTTTGTTTTGTACCTACGTCACTTAAAAGTTACAAGCCTTGAACGTATTATATACTCGTACTTGTATAATTAAAATAAGAAATTGTACCTAATCTATACCCGGTGTATCTAAACGTCAATAGGTCATAAAGTAAATACACTGCACAAAATTAAATGTATACATTAATGAATTTTATTAATAATTACTGCACTTTTCAGGACTGCACTAATAAATATGACTGAGTTATAATTACAGTAAAAATATGTAACGTATTTGTCTACGTATGTGATGTGATTCTAAAGGTTACGGGTTCGAATGCCTTTGCGGCGCAAAAATATACGGAAAATTTATTCTATATTTTGAACTACTCTCAACATTTTAAATAGTTTTCTTCTTTACTTGATGGGGAATAAAGAAGGTTAATTAAGAAATATTGAACTTCGCTTGACATAATTTCAATAAAATTACAATATTATACAAACTACTTGAATGTACCCCATTTCTTAACCTTCATTGTTCATATTTATTTTTTTTAACCTTCACATGAGTCCCAAAGGTCCGGAGCCGGTGGACTATGGTATTACCAATAGGGGAAATTAGGTCTTTTACCAGGGCGGTATGAAATATTATCGGGGCAATAGGTTTTGAAGTGTTGTTGATGTATTTGCTGACTCCATTTATACAATAAAGCGTCATCTATACCAGCACTTTAATGAATCCTACACTATGTAGTATTGTAGCGTGGGTAATGCGTTAATGATTTGTGTTATAATATTGTTTTGGTTTTCTATTTTATGTCACTGTTAAACGTTTGAAAAAGACTGTTCATTACTTTATGGTTTAGAATCTCTATGTACTTGTAATTTTTGATAGCTATTTATATTATCTTCTAAAATCCATGTAAAGCCCAGATGGGCATATAATCAAATAAATACATATTTAATTATATATCCCACTGGATAAAAGATTCATAAAAAAAATCTTTAGGTACTGGCTATGTTGTGCTAGCTATTATATATTAAGGAAGAGAAAGGAGCGGAAGTCCATGGAAGGAAAATGGTATCAGGAGTGGATAAGTGGAAGAAGTATTAATCTATCCCTCCCAGTGTTGTAAAAGGCAATGGATCCAGAGAGTCCGGCTGGAGAGGGCAAGGGTCTCCTTAAACTGACCTCTCCCGATCTGGCCTATTACACAGTTGGTGGGCAGAGGCATCCGCCACCAAGGATTGGACAAACCTCACCCCATGAGCCCGGAACCCCTGCTAAGTCACCGGCCGTAGCGAACCTCGGGGCGGTGGTACCCATATCCGCATCCCAAATTGATATGTCTATGTTAATTATCTACCAATCGGTGGCTTGCAGTCCACACAGGCTGAAAAACTGTGCCCACCCCACGAAAAACGAACCATTATAAGATAATAGACAAAAATACACGAATATTTTGTTGAAAATTATTTATTTTTCACAATCGTTTGTTATAAAAATAATAGGACTGGATGTAGGGATATGGGAGAAGGGGAGGAGGAAGGTTGGGAAAGAGCGGTTACGGGAGACAGTTCAGCGGTTTAGACTTACACCGAGGGTGGTGTCTTGACAGGGAACTCGGCTCTGGACATTCGACTAGCTCAGTTTCGGCAGGCCAAGAAGCAGGGTCGTAGGCCGACAGGCAGTCTTATAATCGGGGTCGGGGACTCTAATACTTCGTCAAATGAATTTACTAAATGCTTTCAGAATCAGAGTTTATTCAGGGGAAGGTACAGACATGGTAAGTTATGTTACAATAATCAAAAGGCTAACCTAACCTCAAATGGAAGTTACGGGTGATTACTCTCTCTGATATTTTCTAAACGGGCATGATAACGGGGACTCGAATAAGTTACAACACAAAAGGGGAAATACAAAGACAGCTTACAGTCGTGGTTGTAGCGGCAAAAGGGGTTCTGGTAGAAGCAATTTGCAGCCGGCCAACATGGCTGCTCGCGCGTTCCTTTAGAGACGCAGTAGGCGGCGTACCAGAGATGTCATCCTGAAGCCGGGCGAGGAAGAAGTGCCTCGGAAGCCGGGTGGGAGGGGAGTGGCCGGCGCGTGGGCGTGCAAGCTGCCGTCTTTTGGGCGAGCGTGGCGCTGGGGGTCGTTTTATCGTTGCTGTTTGACGAGTGGCTAGAGTCTTTCTTAGGAACTTTCTCTCGTTACGTAACACGTTCTACATCAATAAATTGTTTTTTTTTGTCAGTTCTATACTTTTTGGTTTTTGTCTACCTCAATCTATTTTTTTAGTGGGATACATAATGCAAAGCCATGCTTCCGCATACTGCTTGCACTAAAACCGTGAAACATATACATAGCTATCACTGTAAGGTTTGTACCCGCTAACTTGAAAAACTACACAAAGCCTACTTTTGGATATAGATCAATGCACGACATTGCTACCAATCATACTATCTGCCGAACATGTCCTGCCAGAGTTTGCTCTTTCTCGTGAAAAACCGCGCAATCGTTTTTTTTTACGGAAAGGTATTTTATTTTGGCATAAAAAATGTATTAAATAAGCCAACCCTGTTAATTATTTTGCGAGTAACATAGAAATAATAGTATAAAATAAACTAAAATTGGTAAAGAAATTCAGTGACCTGCAGAAATTCATCACAAGTATTGAAAAAACTAATAAATATTTCTGATTGGGCGAAGTACATATTACGAAGTAACAGCTAACGCCAAGATGCAACTGGTATTAAACAACCTTTATTTTATAATTTCTTGAACTGCTTGCATATTAAGGGATAATCATCAAACCTGTTGAACGATCTCATGAGTAATATAGAATCTCTCGAAAAAAATAGCTTTTTGATTATTGATAACTTTATTAAAGCGCTAGGACACAGATCATTCATTATTCCGAGATACACAACCAATCTACCTTTAAATCTAAAGCCTGTAACAAAAATGATCATACTCTTAAGTGATCTTGCCTCCCATATCGACATTTATTTATATAAATATTTTTTTTTATATGTAAGAGTCCCAACTGCTCCCAACCGTCTGGAGCCAGTGAGACTATGGCATTCCCAATTGGGGAATGTTGTGAGGCTGGAGGTATTGGGGAGGGGGAAGGGAAGGGGAAATACCTGGCTATTCAGATCTGGTCACCAAACACGGCTAAAAGCCATTTCAAGCAACGTTTCAATTCTGAATGGTGGTCTTTCACCAGGGCGATACTGAGAGTATCTTCCACTCTGGAACGTGCGCAAATATACAATATATCATTTTTTTAATTAATTAATTGTGAAACAACACAAATTAATTAAATAAAAATTACTCGCGCACGCCGGGATTTGAACCCGCGACCTTCGGATTCGTAGTCGAGAGCCTTACCCCTCGACTATGGAGGCCGTCGTATATGAAGTAACATGAAACGTGTTTTTGTTGTGATTCTTTTGCTGTTGGAACTTTCTATGAAAATGCATTTCAAACAAAAATAAATATTAATTGGTTTGTGTTTAATTCTTAGAACTCCATTTAAAAAAAAATTTATGTAAATGAAATTTAATAATGTTATTATGAAGTCCTATAAGTATTTTTAGTTTTTAATATTGTGACAGCTTAAAAAACTCAAAAAGTAAGAATCCTAAACTTAATAATAGTGGCATATACGAATTAAAATGTGACCACGACGACTGCTACGCTACCTATATAGGGCAGACGGGAAGGGCTTTCTCAACTAGTTTCAAAGAACATATACGATGTTATAAAAATAAAAGCACTTCTTCAAAATTTGCATAATATTTCTCAGTAAATAATCACGTCCCGCTTGACAACAACAAACCTAAACCCTTGCATATAGAAAGAAAGGGTTTTAGATTAAATTTACTTGAACATTTAGAAGTTTATGAACGAACGAATGATTCTAATATAACATTAATTAACAAAGTAAGGAAAATAACATATTCACCGGTTTTTCAGTTTGTTCACATTATAATAACAATATAACACATTTAAATAAATCAATTAAGAAAACATTATCAGTTAAATACGAGGAAACACATTATATGTGAAAACCTCAGAAAACTCAGAATTTTAATTGTTTTCTAACTAAATCGGTTTTACTGACAAAAAATCATTATTTTTAAAAACCCGTCCAAATTAGAATGGGGTGGGAGAGAATCAAATCACATAAATAAGTCGTCACAATGTGGATTAACCGCAGTTTGAAATAGGTCTTAAACGTCGAACCAGCTGTCACAAATTTTTAGAGAACTTAATAATATTATTAAATTTGACTTTCATTAAATTAAAAAAATAAATAAATAAAATAAACAAATATTATCTCAAAAGAAAAAAAAAATTCTTGCCTAAATTTTTTTCTTCGTATGGTGGATAAAGTCGGTGGAGGTCATAGTGGAATGCTGAGGTTATTCAGCCAGTCGATGGCATCGGGAGTAACTTGGTTCGGCACAGATGAAGGGGGCATTCTTCTACGATGTGTTCTATTGTTTGAATATGTGTCCAAATACTCAAAGTTCAGAATCCTTTAGGCCCCATTTATGCATCATATACGCACAACGGCTGTGAGTGCACTGGATGCGATTTAATCAGGTCCACGTCTTCCGAGGGAGAGAGAACCCTTGCAATTTAACAGTAGGGTCTACAACAAAGTGCTTGTTTTTCACGTCCGAGGTCTGCCACTGAGTTCGCCACGATTCTTCAGGGGAGTGTCGTGATAGAAGCAGTCTTTCACCTTCAGTCCAAAAAGGTTTCCTGGATGTCAGGCGGCTGGTCGGGACAAGGTCATCTTGAAGATGCTTACCCAAATAAAACATATATATATATATATATACTTATTTTTTTTAGAAGTCAGTAAAAGTGTCCACAAAAAGATGGAAAAAGTTAATGTTCAGGTTGAAAAGAAATTGTTGGAGCTCGCCAACAGATTTGGAATGGACATTAAAATTGTTTTATTTTTATTTTTTACATAACTTATAGAAGCTTATAAACCTCACTGTAATATATTTTTAATCATGGAATATAACATTAACAAATCTTAAAATAAATCATGAAATCGAAAAGACGGAGAAAATTTAAAGATAACGGTAGCAGCTGGAACTCGAACGTCTCGAACCCAGGACCTCATGGTCTATCCGGGACCTTGCGCTCTATGGGAATTAATTGAAGATGATATTAACAGTTCTTAGAAATCTAAATATGATACCGATAAAAATGACGGGACGGATTGGAGAATGGATTAGAGCGCAAGGTCCCGGATAGACCATGAGCTCCTGGGTTAGAATCCCAGCTGCTTCCGTTATCATTTTATTTTCTTTGTCTTTTCGATTTCATGTTTATTTTTAAGGGTTTTAATATAATCTTCCATTATTAAAAATACGTTTAAATTGATTTATTTTTATTTCAGGTGTTACTCTTGACAGCTACTGCATTTTTGGGAGAGTTCGACAAAGAGTGAGTAACAATCAACACATAATTATGGTCATCTTCTTAAATAACTTCTAATTTATAATCGCTAATTTATTAGAAATAAATTTATTGCCCTGGAATATTTTTTTAAATAATGGCATAAAAATACTGTCGTCGTAAGTAAAAACACAGTATTTTTCCTTGGGACTCTCAAGGAAGATACTGTGTTTTAACTTTTTGGGACTCTCAAGGAAGATACTGTGTTTTTACCTACCACGGCAGAATACCTACATTATACTGTTTTATAATAAGTATCTCGAAGACAAACTATTTGCATGCACCCATGAAACCGTTTATTTTCAAATCTCATTTGATCCCGCCATATCTTTTGAGATTTCACATTTTATGATAAATTCACTACTATCCATTATTTCTTTTATTACAGACAAGAGGTTATTCCACGTCCTACTACCTTCAATAATTTCAACAAGGAAATCGTGAACCAGTGGTATGGTCCAGTTACTTCCAAGGACCAGAGACTATACAACTACCGCACTTTGAACTTTAATCAATACGAAATATTCCCCGAAGTAGTTACAAACGAAACGAAACAACTGGATCTCAGCGACGAATACACTAACTCAATAATAAAAGCCTTATTAGATTTATCAGACCTACCAGAGCCTGAAGATGACCAAACCTGTGAAAAATACATAAGAGGACCATTTTACCACCCTAACTACAAATATGGGTTCACAATTTTTAGAAGTAAGAATCATAAATACAGAACCCACGTACTTGATGATGAAACAAAGAATGCATCGACAAGGAAGAAAAGGTTTACAGAAGATGATGTCGGAGGAATATCGTCACTACAACATACTAGTATGAACCATAAGTTTAGGAGCGCTCTCCCTGGTAGAATGAAGAGGTTCGCAGAAGATGATGTAGGAGACGAAGAAGATGGTGCCAAGAAAGGTGGATCAAAGACAGAAGGAAAAGATACGAATAAAGCAGATGGTGGGAGGATTGTAGGAGGAATATCGTCACTCCAACATGCGAATGTGAACCATAAGTTTAGAAGCGCTCTCCCTGGCAGAATAAAGAGGTTCGCAGAAGATGATGTAGGAGACGAAGAAGATGATGTCAAGAAAGGTGGGTCAAAGACAGGAGAAAAGGATACGACTAAAGGAGATGGAGGAAGGATTGTAGGAGGTGTATCATCACTGCAATTCGCGAACGTCAACCATAAGTTCAGGAGCGCTCTCCCTGGCAGAATGAAGAGGTTCGCCGAAGATGATGTAGGAGATGAAGAAGACGATGCCAAGAAAGGTGGGTCGAAGACACCAGAAAAAGATACGACCAAAGGAGATGGTGGGAGGATTGTAGGAGGTGTATCATCACTGCAATTCGCGAACGTCAACCATAAGTTCAGGAGCGCTCTCCCTGGCAGAATGAAGAGGTTCGCAGAAGATGATGTAGGAGATGAAGAAGACGATGCCAAGAAAGGTGGGTCGAAGACACCAGAAAAAGATACCACCAAAGGAGATGGTGGGAGGATTGTAGGAGGTGTATCATCACTGCAATTCGCAAATGTCAACCATAAGTTCAGGAGTGCTCTTCCTGGTAGAATGAAGAGGTTTTTAGATTATGATTTCGGCAATAAAGAAGATTATCTTAAGATAGGTGGATCGAAGACAGGAGGAAAAAATCCGACCCAAGGAGGTGGAGGAACAATTGTTGGCGGATCTCGTCGAGTATATTATCTAATGTGAACCATAAGTTCCGGAGCATTCTTCGAAAATGATACTGTCAGTCCTTACAATATTAAATTATACCTATTTTCTGTGTTGAGTGTAATTTCGTTTATGGTACCTGCTAAGTTATTACGTATTATTAAATTCAAACTATTTATCTATATACCATAACAGACGCGTTGTTCAATGTGCTAAAAAAATATTTAATTTGTTTGTAATGGATTGTAACTTCTAAATAAATATGGATTTTTGGGCGTTGAAGACAATTTCTATTTTTTTTTAAGTACGTGGTATTCGTTATGCTACGCTTGTTTTTGACTTATTTCTTTAAGTTTTTCGCGATTTTAAGAGATATACACATAACGTACATAAAAAAAATACTGAAAGTAGCATTATTACTTTTACTTCAATATATATTAAAAGGTCAATTGTAATAATGCCATCTCGCGGAAAAATGCTGAAGCACAATGTTACTTTTGGCCATCTACCGTTATCGTTACGAACACATTTACAACAGACTGCGTCCATTATTCAAATGATAAACTTTTTCCAGTTTGTCCATAGATGGCAGTAAAGGCAAAAACATTTGCACACTGTAGCAAATTCAATTCAAAATCCAATCTGTGAATTCAGTTGCAAAGAAGAGTCTGTAATAAAACTAATAAATATTGCGAATCACAGAAAAAAAAAAGTTGTAAATTATTTTTCAACAAAATGATCATTGACCGTGTCTAATTACAAAAACAATTTTATGACAATTTAAAGCAAATGCATACGAGTATAAGAAACACAATTTTTTGTAGGAATCAAATTACACAATTATTCAAAATTACAATTTAATTTTTTCTTTTTTTTTCTATTATTAACTAAAACTTTTAGAAGGTCTACGTTTTTTGATAACTTTTTCAACTCTCAAATAACTATAGTACATAATACAGACAGTTTATTTCATACGAATTAAGGTGTGATTATTGTCGTCCTTTCGGGTACTTTCGGAAACTTTCTGCTCCAGAAAACAGCGAAAAAGATAAAAAAATAATTGGCTAATGTTGCTGGGTTCATTTTGTAACATGTATATGTAATAAAAAGAATTAGAAAAAAAGGATGCTTTGCCAATTAATTGAAGAAAATCGTAAGTATGTTCAACTTCTTCTTCTATTATATGAAGAAGAATGTCCCGGGGCGGGCGGTGTGTGTTTATTTTATATGCAAATCTTCAGTTTTATTCCAAGCTTGATGAAATTTTGCACATTTTACATTCGAAAAAAAGGAAGGTCACTGTTTACATGAGATTTTGAAAAACCACCCACATCCCCCTTTCCCACCCTTAAAGAAAAATGTTGGTACTACTTGATGAAATTTTGCACACTTGACATTCAAAATAAAAGGAAAATTACTGGAAAGGGGTAGGGAGTAAGATTAGGAGTAGGGGTACTAGTAGGGGTAGGAGTAGGGGTAGGAGTAGGGGTAGGAGGAGGGGTAAGATTAGGTATTATAAAACTTTACTCCAAAGTGTTAATAACCCCGAGCTACCGCTAGTCTTCTATCTATCTATTATATAAAGAAGAGTGTACCGGGCGGGCGATGTGTTTTTGTTTTGTACAAAAATCTACAGTTTTATTAGGAGCTGATGAAATTTTCCGCATTTGACCCTTGAAACAAGAGGAAGGTTGAAAATGAGATTTCGAAAAACCATCCCCCATCCCCTCCTTCCCCATCCCTTACTACAGAATTTCGTCTTTATTTAAGAAATTTTGCACACTTGACGTTTAAAATAAGAGGAAAACTACTGGGTAGGGAATGGGGGTAACACATCCCATCCTCAAAACTTTCACCCAAATTATTATCCACTACGGGCAACGCCGGGCACTTCAGCTAGTAATGAAATAAAACTGCTGGTGTATTTCTCGTAAAAGATATTAATCCATTTCGTGTTGAAGTGTTGAAATATAATTTATTATTTAAAATATTGCTATACCTGTATTATCCGTATCAAAGTGATAGATACTATTAGTATCGCCCTGGTGAAAGATCACCATTCCGAATCGAAACGTTACTTGAAATATTATGTTGCAATACGCGCAGGAATCACTGGTTTAATTTTTATCAGGTACGTCCTCTGATACGTCCTGCATAATGTGATATTTTTTCTGTTAGAAACCGCAAAAAATTAAATTAAATAAATGATATTACCCTTGTTCGATGACCAGATCCGAATACCGGGTAGTAACAAAACATCCCCGACCCGATCTCCATCTCCACCCCCTCCCACTCCATTCGCTCTACAATATACATCGATTGGAGGTGCAATAGAATTCATGTCCAGGTATTACACAAAAAAAATAATTAAAAACTTAAAATATCGAGGAACAAAAACAATATATAATTGTTACATAATTAAAATAATACCTTACGACGTTATTAAATTTGATTTTTAAAAAATCAGCTTTTTTATTATTGTCCACATCGTGTAGGTGACATTTCTTCAGTTAAATTTAATTTGACCAATTAATTTAAGCATAAGGCGTCAAAAGATGTCCAATAAAGTATGAATTAATTAATATTTTATTCCTAGACTTTAATTGCAAAACTCAGCCCATGCAAATTGGTACCCGACCAACCTCTATACAAAACTTGCACAAGTGAATTTTTCAAACACAAATAACTTGATTTTATTGTGAAACTGAATTCGTTCGATGTCGAATTAACGATAAAACTACCACACAACAAAACTCCCAACCAAAACTACGCTTATTTTTTAATTTGAAAGTATTTCGTTTGACTTTTTGATTCGTGGGTTAGTTTTACGTGTGTTGTTTATTTAGTTATTCAACTCTTGTAGTTTGTTTCAAAGTTGTTTGAGTAAAGCGGGTGTTCGAGTCAGTAGTTCGAAGATTGTTCAGTTGGTGGTAGTGTACAGTTGTTTTCTGGTTTGGTGGGATTTTCAAATTCAGTATTATTTACGAACACATCTGTCAGATCACTGCTGTCATCAACATTTTAACTTAGCAGTTTATAAAAACAAACCGTGTTAAAAATGTAATAAACTGTCTTGATAAAAAGATAACATTTTAGATTTGTTTATATTTTTATTGTTGAATAGGAATACAATTTATTGATAATAAATAATAATTTTGTGCCTTGTAAAAATAAGTGAAAAATCGTGTGTTTTTCAATCGTAAATTAAAAAATAATAAATTATAAAATAATAGTGTAACTAGGATTTTTTTCTTTAAAAAATTGTTTCTGTGATCGTTTAAAATGACTCTTTTAAAAAATAAACTCCAAAATAACGTTCAAGTTTGTTAATTATATATAAGTGCTATTCATAAAGCCAAGACTGAAGTTTATGGATACTATACCCCGGATTTGCTCTAACATAGGTGAGGTATTTTTAAACCTTGTTTATTATGAGGGGAACGATATTATAAGGCGAACCTCGGTATAATGTTTACACCAATACAAAGACACTTTGTAAAGGTATTATCAAACTGACTGTGTTAACATTATTTCTTACTCGTATTCATAACATTTTTTTCCTAATAGTGTAAGTTTTTGTCGGATGTATTTTTATATCGTTATTTTTTTTTTTTATTATTCTGCAAATAATTAGAAAATGACCCATTTTTACTCCTTTGGTTTAAATCTATTGGAGTATGTAATTAAATTTAACTGTAGTTAGGTACATAGTTTCATTTCTATATTATATAATATCTACTTACTTATTCATTTTATATAACATTGTGATGTACTTATATAGGTAACGATATGTTTTAAACTTACTATTATAAGTATGTTAAAGCTGTGCCTGCCATAAGAAAAAAGGTTCAAATAAAGATTTTTTTATTTATTTTTATTATTATTAAAAACACAAACAAAATATTTGCATAAAAGCATTACACGTTCACATTATATATACAATCGCCGCGTAAATATCTCTAATAAATGTTCAATTTATTATTTATAACTTATTGAAGTTGGTAAACTTCATTGTAATATTTTAATCATTGAAGAAGATAATATTAACACATCCCAAATGAACCACGAAACCGAAACTTTGCAATCATCATAAGGATAGCAGCCAATAATATGGGATTTATAAAAATGGAGGATAATATTAACAAATCTTGAACATGAAGTATGATATCGGTGTAAATGGCGTAAATTGAACTGGTCTCATTAGCTAAGTTGGTTAAGCGGTTACCCCGGATAGGTAGAGGTCCTGGGTTCGAGTCCCAGATGCGACTGAAATCTTTTTTAATTTCTGTCTTTTTTTCGGTTTCGTGGTTCATTTGGGATGTGTTAATATTATCTTCTTCAATGATTAAAATATCTAATAAATGTGTTTACAACATGTGTGTACGCAATAAAGTTTTTTGAATTATTTAGTTATTAATAACAATGTTTATTTACCTATCTCACTGAAACTCGGTGGGTGCAAAAACACGATTGTACAATAACAACCCTTTTTAAAAAATTAATGTAAAACAAATTTAACAATGTCTTTATTAAGGTCTGCAAGCTTTTTTATCATTGTTTGTTAAAAAAAACATTAAAAAAAATTGTTGTGTTTTTTCCATTTGTTTTCGCTTTTCTTAGGGTAGGCACAGCTTTTCATAATTGGGACACCGTGGATGAATCATTAAAAGTAAATAGAAATTCAAAACACTGTCCCAATATATCCACCGCAAGTACACGCAATATGTATTACAGTGGTGCGCGTGAATACTATTTTCGCACAAACGAGACTAATTTAGAAAAAATGAATGTTCACCTTACGATATAAAATTTAATTGTCGATTTAACGGGGTTAGTGTATAGTTGCTTCAGCGCAGAGCTCAAGTGCAGTGCTCGCGGGAGCGGAAAATAATTGCTCGCTCTTGTGTTGTTATTTTAAACTACCACTTAACCAGGAATACTTCGGGATAAATACATCTAAATAAGGAATTTTTGTAATCATTTATTTTTAATTACCGATTTTCAGATTTTACCCCTAACCTAACCTGCTTTTGGTTAATAGTATTTATAATTATTTATTTTTTGTTTTTCTTGGGCACTAACTGTGTAAAAAATTCAAATTATTTTTTTTAAATGTTTTAATTCACCAAGTACATTTATTACTTAATATTAATAATTTGCTACCAGTTTCGACACATTCGTGTCGTCCACTAGCAATCTTAAAAAAAACTATTATTATTCAAGTACAGAGGTAATTATATATTGTTACGTGAGGGTATGGGAGTTAAATAAGGAAACATGGTTAGCAAAGGTGATTTACTGGGTGCTATTATATCGTTAACTAAATTCATTTTTGTTTGAATTTATTTCTTGGACACTAACTATGTAAAAAATTCAAATTTTTTTTTTTAATGTTTTAATTCACCAAGTACATTTATTACTTAATATTAATAATTTGCCACCGGTTTCGACACATTCGTGTCGTCCACTAGCAATCTTAAAAATAACTTAAATTATTCAAGTACAGACGTAATTATATATTATTACGTGAGGGTTTGGGAGGTAAATAAGGATACACGGTTAGCAAAGGTGACTAACCGGGTGCTATTATTTCGTTAACTAAATTCATTTTTGTTTGAATTCTTTGGAGCTTCAATAAATTAATAAAAATGATATGTAGTATTTTGTTTATACGACTGTTTAATAAACAAATATCAACCGAAAGCTCAGCTTTCCTCATCAGGATACACAGTATACATATACGTATACTATGTATCCTAACGAAAGCTTTGCTTTCGAAACTTGTTGAAATTTATGTATTAAACAGTAGTGTAAACAAAATACTTCATATTAATTTATTAATAATGACGCCAAAAAACAAATTAGTCTATTAAAGAAATTCTAATATGACTAAATATTTTCCATTATGCGCCCTAGAAACTTTAGAAATAAATAATTGAAATAATTCCATGTGTAATATTATAACCACGTGTTATTTGCAGTGTGTAATTTTATCACTTGTATTTTCTACCTGACATTCAATATGATGATTGAACAAGGTAGATTAATATAAATAAATTAAGTTCATCTGTAAACAATTTATTATACTTAACAATAATATTGCACGTGTTGCTCTGCCTACCTCGTTAGGTGAATGATATTTGACATTTATAACTTAATGACTTCAATGAATTATTATTCACTATTAATAATGAATTTTTCTTACTTCGATAGCTTCCAAATTATCTAGTATAACATTTTCAATAATTAATGAATTATTTTTATGAAAATTACAAAGATCGTAAGTCAATACGAGAAATTCAAAGTCATGCAAAGCTCTAAATTTAATTTATTCTTCAAAATGATCAGGTTTCTTAATATGCGGCTGATGAAATTCCAACCTTCTCTCCTTCCCATCCTTACAGCAGGTATTCCGAGACCTATGTACAGTGCCCTCAGTATAACGGTCGCACCGAGACAGGAGTACTCCTCACTAAGTTGTTACTATCGTATTGTATTAAAATTGAATGTACTGGTAATACACTTATTTTGATATGCGGGTAAATTCTGGAATGTGTAGGTAATTTTAGTAGTGTGTGTGTTCCTTATTTACAAAAATAATTTTAAATCATCATGAATAGGAAGGTTATGATTTTTAACCATGCCAGGATATTAAGAGATGATCACTCACTATAGAGATTTCAATCCGGATAATATTTAAATAGATAAGAAGTAGTTATATCCACGAAACGAACATTCCCAACAGGCTAACTGGAATGCAATTATTCATATTTAAACATCTATATGACACGGATAAATAAATTTGTAATTATAAGGCTGTTAACCCAATGTCTGAATGTTCACACGATGCACAGATACAATATTTAGTACGAAGAAGTGTGCCAATTATTTTGCCAGAAAAATATTAAAATATTACATAAGAAAGAAAATCTATCATTCAATGCAAGAAAGAGAATGAAGGAATGTAAATGAGGAATTAAACAAAATATTTTTAAGCCGATTATGTAGGTATAAGATGATGCACCCCTAATTAGAAATTTTTAACTTAATAATAAAATCAGATTTTTTGAAAAAAAAATTCAATTGCCCACCCTCTAAATGATGTATTCCATTATACAACAAAAAATAACGGTTTTTTGAAGAAAAAATCATATAGTTTTGGATCGTTAAAATTTTTAATTTGTAAAAAAATCAGGATTTAATGTGGGAATCTTGATTTTGGGTTTGCCAGAAACCCTAAAATTCGTGTTTACTGAAACGGGCTCGGATAGAAATCCCTGCCCACAGATGAGGGCTAACAGATGGAGAATTGTATAGCATACAGGGCGTGGAAGATTTATTTGAAAACCTACGTACTTATGCGTTACTTTTTGATGATTTCATTTTTTTATTATTTTTTTTTTCGTTTTAAAAAAAATATATATTTATATTATAATGCATCAATGGAAACAGGACTTAGAAAGATTAACGTTATAGTCATCTTTGAACACCTGCAAAATCCAGCCTTTTTTTTTAAATTCCACTTCTTTTTAATTTTATATGACCTTTGAAATTTAAAGGTTGGAAGGACGTGGAAGATGGAGAAAATATAAATAACAACAATAAATCGTACATAAAATAATATTTCCAAATTACCTAATACAAATATTTTCTTTCAGCTAACCAAGTCTTCAATACATTTATTAACTGCTTTATTTGAATCCAATTTTTAATTTCAGCAGGTAACATACAACTAGGAACAGCTAGGAATCATGTGATCTAACGTTCTACGTACATATTTGTCTGTATGCTTAGGAACCATTAATCCTTCATTGTGTACCGATTGAGGAGAGAATTAAACATGCGACGCCCGGGTGGGAAACAGATTCATTTGTCCGCTTGACTGCTAATCAGTCAAGATCTTTACTTGTCTAGTTTACCTCTGTACAAATTATGCATATTCTCTGCATGTTTATTATATTATAAAACTAGGTAATGTATGCCCGGCCTTACTAGGGGTTTTTTTTTCGAATAAAGTCATGAAGTTGTGAATTCTTGCTTGTCGTTTGGGTGCCATAATTAATTTGACAGCGAAAGTAATGCATTGTGAGGATTATTACTATCTCTAAAGAAAAAAACATTCATTTGATTTTTTTTTTTTTAATCAGAATATTTATTTTCTCAAAATGTATCTAAATAATAAAGTTCTTAAGTAGGTACCTACTCGTGTTTTCCCTTTTGAAAATATTCTAATCAAACAAACCTTCTTCTTTCTAATATGTAATCCATGGCTAACCAGTGTGGTATATCTACGGACTAACATAAATACAACATGGAGGGTTGAATGTTTTTGAAACTAATTTTAAAAAGTTATATCAACAGTTTTACATATTGGATTTCATTCAAACTACTCTATAAACCCTCAAATAGCACTAATAAGAACAAATTGTGCTATTGTCAGCGAAACCGTTCCAGTAATTTTCCACAAAATCGAGGACACACAGCCAAACACCCATTTTTATACATAGGGATTTAAAAGTAAGTTATAGGTGATAATGGTGAATCGAATACTACGATGCATCGTTTCTTCTGCTCAGTGTACACGAGGCGTTATCTCCTTAATGCATTCTCATAATCAGCTATTGTAAACAATAGCACTGGCATAATTGCTAACACAGTATAATATTTATTCAATTGCATTGTGTACTCATCTTTATCTTCAACTCACGCATCTACTTACCATTTTTAAATATTAATTTATACAATTAATTAAACAAATGCACGATCATAACACCAATGAGGTCTTATTTTCAATACCTTCCAGGCCGCGAGTTTGCACGCATGTTAAGTTTATGCGATCGCGCACGGATACGATTCGTGCCACCATGAAGTTATCTCCCAATTTATTTTATTTTATTTCAATGAAAATTTGTTATATTAATAACGATAGCAAATTAATTTATCGATATCTCCAAAAATGACGAACCTTTCAAAGTGAACTAGGAAAAATGTATATCCGTGACGTCACGAGTCACAATTCAGTATAATTCCCAATTCGAATGATAGCAACGGAAACTGGCGCGCCTATGATATCTATAGCCTAGCCAGTCATTTTATGAATCATGACGTCACACGCTCATCGGCCGGCAGGCAAGATTGTCAATATTTTGACTGCCATAGAACAGATTTGGTACCTACAAAAAATGGTTTTCCAAATAGCATTTATAAAAATATGATTTCAGAACATCATTTCGAGAATTGTCACACTAGTCTCAATTCGTCAGGCAACTTGTTTAGCTGGTGTTGGCAATCTATTCCAATTATTTCAGCCCATATTTTAAAAAAAAAACAATCAAACGTGTGCTATAAATTTCAGACAGTTTAATTTATTCGTTTACGTTATGTTAATGTCTCAGTAAAGGTTTTAATGTGACTTATTTATGAATTTCCGTGATATTTCAATGTAACCACACTCCATATTATGATTTTGAAAACAAGACTCCATTTTAAAATTGTAAATTAGTGTTCATTCTACGGTTACACGTTTGAGATTTAATTTTAACAAATTTAAAAAAAATTACTGAAATCCGTCAGTAGCAAAAAGTAATGAACGCCCACTTTTGGGGTTACGAAAGTTGACGAATAATATTGAACAGCTGTTCTATCGGAAATTTTTTGGTCAACGCAACTTTTTTCAGATTCCATTATCCTTTCTATAATGAGCTATAGAGTTTTAAAATATCTTGTCTATCTCTAGTTGACATATTAATTCGAGGCTATGCGCAAAATTTACAACGGTAGAGCTCACCGTTCGAGGGATTTTACTGCTGTAAACACACAAATAGATTTGTGAATTATAATAAATATAATCGCAGGATTTTCTATGGGTCAATCAAACCCACATTGAGTACGGCCGTAGTAAAATGCCAAAAGGTTTTGATGTTCGGAAGGTTGTATAGGAATGTCACAACAGGTATTAAACTAACCTACAGTAACCTTATAAAACCTCATTAGTTGTATAAAATATGCAAATACGTTATTTGTAAAACTTGTACAGATTCAGTAAACAACAATGTATGATATTTCATAGTAATATCTTGTATATTTGAGAATGTATACGAGGCTGTGTCTATTATTCGAATAAACTGGTTTCTACCTGCGCTGAACTTGTAATTTTGAGGTTACATAATTGTATGAGTTCATACTGCCGTACCAATTATTGTTTGCGATCATTCCAACAATTGATATCCAATACAATGGACATTTTTCAGTGGCGTGCTGTAGCTTTTTTTTTAACAAGTTTGTGATTTTTCAGAGAGAAAAAAAAAAACAAAATTACGCTGGAAACAAATTATTTTTTAAGAACCTAATATTTATTTGTAGTATAATAGTACCTTAGAGGAAAACCTTTTAATATCCATGTTAAACAGTCAGAAGAAAAAAAATTACCAAAACATCAATCTATAATTTTTTATCTTTAAAAATGTGTTGTTCTAATTTCAACATTCAAAAAAGTACTGGTTATTTGATGTTTACCACGGCTAGATGGCAACGTAACCTACACAAATAGAGGTGTACAACTCATGCAAGCACATTGCAGAACCCAGAATAAATTAATACATTGTGATTGCAGTGTGCAAACACATCGTCAGAAAGGGTTAAGAGAGTGCTTCTCAAACTAGGAAGGCTAACGCAATTCTCTAATCGATTCAAAGTTTTTTTTTTAACAATATTTAAACATAATATGGAACAAATAAAATGGCATGAATATCCCACAAGAGTCCCAACTGCTCTCGACCGTCTGGAACCAGTGAGACTACGGCATCTCCAATTGGGGAATGTTGTAAGGCTGATGGTATTGGGGAGGGGAAGGAGAAGGGGAAGAGAAAGGTGAGGCTATTCAGGTCTGGTCCCCAACCACGGCTAAAAGCCATTTCAAGCAACGTTTCATTTCTGAATGATGGTCTTTCACCAGGGCTATACAGAGAACTACTCAGGACCGTGCGCAAATATACCACATAATATTTTTAAATGAATTAATTGTGAAACAGCACAAATTAATTAAATTAAATTTACTTGCTCACGCCGGGATTTGATCCCGCGACCTTCGGATTCGTAACCTTACCCCTCGACCATGGAGGCCGTCAAATATAAACTTGTCAACAGAAATAATATTCTCCAGACGTAAAGTTGTATTTTTTTATAAAATCGTGTATATAATAATATTGCTTGTATAATTAGGTGACCCCTACTATTTGAACAAATAGAATAGAATTGACAAGTATTCTTATGGATTGAATGCTAAAATAGCAACTTTTTCTGAGAAATGGCATTCTAGGTACACCACTGTTAATAAGTAATCGAATAAATTGATCCAATTTATTTAATTGGTTCGCTCGCGAAGGAAATGCGATAGATTTTTATTGCAACCAACATTTGATTGTCAATTAGCATGTCTGCATATATATATCAGAATAAATATTTTTCTCATACGACAAAAGAAACACTAAATGGACAATGTAACGAAAAAAGTCCGGAATCTTGCTAATACCCCACAAATATTATTGATAATAATATGAGGCTCGATTAAAATATCTGATTACGAAACATTGATGTAATCGAACGATACGTCGAATTATTCGCTCGGACGCAAATACGAAAACAACAAAATTGTGGTAAAATATTAAATACATTATCTTCTTCTATCTTCTTCTAACTTTCGTCTCTATTATATAAAGAAGAATGTGCGTGTTTGTTTTGTAAAAAAATTTACAGTTTTATTCAGAACTTGATGAAATTTTGCGCACTTGACCTTCGAAACAAGGGGAAGGTCACTGTTTACGCGATATATCGAAAAATTACCCCCCATCTCCGTTTTCCAACCCTTAAAGTAGAATTTTTTTACTTCTTGATGAAATTTTGCAAGTTTGACCTTCAACATAAGACGAAAATTATTGGGTGGAGGTAGGAGTAGGGGTAACACAAACATTCCTGATTTCAGGCAACGCCGGGTACTTCAGATAGTTTTAAATATAATTACGCTTTTTACCCGTTGCTTTTTATTAAAATCGACGAAATTCGATTATATCAAAAATGTTTCGATTATTTTATAATCGAATAGTTTGTAAAATATCCTTTTTTATAATCGGATATTTTGTCAAATACTTCGTTTATTTTATAATCAAAAAAAATATATATTTTATAATCGAATAGTTTTTAAAATATTTCGACATTTTTTCGATTATTTCTTTATCGACGGATTTCGAGTAGTATAAAAATATTTCGTTTATTGTGAAATTAAGAGTTCGATTATGTGAAAATGGATTATTTCAAAACGGAAAGTTCGATTATTTGAAAGTAAATTTTTCGATGATTTTAAAATGAATATTTCAGATTTTCATTTTTTCGATACGAATTATGCCATCACTAATACAAGGTCATCGTTTTGTAATCAAATCTAGCAAATGTCAATCCATTGAAATCTATGTACATATATCTCTAATACATAGAGCGATATAAAGTCAAAAGTATAATTATAATACAGGAACAGTCCGCAATCAGTCAAACAATAAATAAAGTTTTCCAAACAATATTCCGCTGTGTACAAATAGCAGAGCTCGAAATGCTGTTTGGCTTTGCGCGAGTGAGTGATGAGCTGTTCTTGCGAAAAATGTATTATGAAAAATCCCTCACTGAATAATGGTCGCTTGCAAATAAGGAGAAAAAAATATTAATATTAAGTGTAATGTATCCGAAGTATATTTTTTCCGGCGAACAGGTGTTTTATTTTATTTGGGACAACTACGTAGAGCGTCTAAACATACTTAAATTATGCATGGAAGCAAAAGATTGTCTAAGATACGAACAATTTATTTTTTTATTCAGGGTTTTTTGTATTCAGAAATATTTATAGTAACGACGCCCCCTAATGCATAGACAATTTTGTGGGTCTGTAGTTAATACCTGGCTTTACCAGAGATATCACTAATATTTTACGAAATATTTTTTCTTTTGGAATAATCGACTACTTTACTGTCTATCTTCCATATATATCTCTTACATGTATTTATATACAAATAAAAGTGTTTGTATGTTTAAAAAAATACAAATCTACAGTTTAATTCCACCCTTGATGAAAGTTTGCACACTTGACCTTCCAAACAAGGGGAAGGCAATGCCTATATGATATTTAGAAAAACGTCTGTGCGCAATATAACGCAAAATTCTTCACAGTACCCTTTCAAAATAACGAACCGAAGTAATACGTACGACCACAAATTGATGCACGATTATAAAATGTATCGAGAACATCGCCTGTCCCGATTCTATCTTCCTCTCCTCTCCCCCCTTCCTTCTTATTTTTTTTCTAATAAAATATCTGTTCTTAACCACTGTTAGCACAAGAAACTTTGTTGGCTTACATTTTGTTAAACTTTCTCTGTAAATAAATTTGTAAAAAATAACCTGCTATTGCTTTTTTTTTAATTTGTGAGCAAAAAAATATGTGGGTTACCTAATATTTTTTTATGTGAATTTTCTATTTCTGTAATTTATTAAGGATATATTTCACAGAATATCTATTACAATGTATGAAAAAAACAATTCGTACAGATCACGCCGCTAGAGGCGCTAGTGTAGCATGCTGTCATCAAATGTCAGAAGCCAGGCATATGATCAAACTAGGGTATTTACTGTAATGTATTCTACATCTCGACCCCTTGGAATAACAAGGTTCCATCTGAAACGGCAATGTTATGCGATAATGAGTCTTAAAGTTACCTTCTATAGAGCACATTATCGGATGACATTGCTGTGTCAGACGGAACCTTGTTATTCCAAGGGGTCGATCTGTAATATGTTGGTGTACAACGGTTTTATGGAGATTATGGAAAATAAATAAATGTTATTGTCACGTGATGTCCTTTTAGCAAGACTATTTGGTTTGTTTTGAGTATTGGCAGACATTGTGTAAAACTTGTTTTGTGTTGTTTACACGTTGTTAGCGTTTTTGTAGAAACCTCGTTTGAGATTACCGCACGAGTGGGCATAACTCCACTATGTACAAGACTATTTATTAAAATTAAAAAATTGTTTTGTCTTAAGACACTTTATTTTATTTATATTTATGCCGTATCGACCGGTTTCTGTTGAACTAGACCTTCTTCAGGAACGTACACATATAAACTAAATTAACATCTAGAGATATTTCATAATGAAGAGAGTGAAAGTGGGGGAAAGTGACAGTATATCAGAGTAGAACAGGACAGAGCATCAGAGAGGAAGCGGTAGAGGGGTAGGGGAAGGTGAGGGGAAGAAGGGAACATCCTTAATATCGGACTTTGGGTTAAGTCTAATCGTTTATTTAAAATTTGGCCACTAACTAACCATCATTCCGTTTATCCGCAGGGTTAGGCAGAGAGGACGGACCGCCAAACAATTTGAACTTGGCATACACTTCTTGCTTCATTCACATTCATACAATGTTTCATACATTCTCTTCTGTTATTCCGACTTATGACATTGCCAGACTCAAGTATTTGATTCACTTGATCGTGTCGTGTCTTCCTCGGACGTCCCCGGCTTCTTCTTCCATTCACATTCGCGTCATATATTCTCCTTGCACTCCTTTTTTCGTTAATTCACCATACATGTCCAAACCTCATTAGCTTCCCTTTTTTTAATCTTACTTATTACGCTTACATCAGCCTTGCATTCTTTACGAATCTCAACATTTTTCACGCGATTATACATTGTTTTACCACTCATCCGCTTCAGAGATCTCATTTCTACGGCATTCAGTTTACTTTCATCCTTCCGCTGCCAGTTACATGCCTCACTGTCATACATCAGGGTTGGTATCAGGACTCCATTGTGGACTGCTGGTGTTAGCACCAACCACGTTCGTTAATGGAGTTTCCGGCATTCACCGATCTTTCAATATGCTTACCAGTCTTTCCGTCTCTCGTAATATTATTTTTAATTGATTTTGATATTTCTAATGCTTCTAAGTTATTAAGGCGCAAAACCTATTCCATTTTTATGTATTATTTGTATTCCTGTATTTCAAAAGTATGGTTATTATTAATTAAGTGTTCGGCAAATTCTGAAAAACCTATACTTGTTAAACACCTAATGTGTTTTTTCTACTCTAATGTTTACGTTTCTCGTTGTTTTACCTGCATGAAACTATTTATTCACTTTTTTTAAAAATAAGAGTTCCAACGGTCTTTTATTAGTAGTGCTACATGCCTAACACACTCATACTTGAGTGTGTGACTGTGACCAATGTCGGCTACCTTTGTCTAGCCTCTAATAAACTCATTAGTTACTACAAGATAAAATGACATTATTTACAACGATGGTTTTGCAATTCTTTTCATTTGGTCAAAGTCCTGAATCGCCTGAACGTTCAAGGAAACCTATTCTAATAATTGCGTAAAAGCTTTTTTAGCGTGGCACAAGTTGATTTTATTATGCAAAACATAATAAGCAAATGTCAATTGAATTCAACGTATAAATGAGTTTCTACGTACAATTGTGTTGATGTTTTTATAAATGTGAACACCGCATATGAGTCCGAACTGACAGTAACTATCGGCAAACGTCACATCAAATAACTGTTATCAAATGTTATGGTGTCTCCCCCAACTGAAATAGATTTTTCCTCTTGTAATTTAGTTGAATCAAAATATTTTATTAAAATAAAATGCGTTTTAAGGATGCTAAATGGTTGTAAAAATTTACCAACCAAAATTCTGCAATTTAAAGAAAAAAACGTTAAATGAAACAATAAAATGACATTGACATAATGGCAAAATATTCCTCAACTCAAATGTCAAACACTTTGGTCTTCGTGTTTTCAAAGGCTTTTCATAATATGTATTCATGAATGAATGAGTTGTTTCGTATCTTTGTGCTCTTGTGCTCTGTTATTACCCAGTATTCTAGCAATTGTATCTACCTGCACGATTTTCTGAGGTAGGAATATAAAGGTACTTCGAACAGATCTCTTTGTTAGAGTGAGACCTAGTTGCGATTTGCTATCATTCTCATATTCCTATTTTGTTATTTGTACCAACTGAATGAAAATATATCACGCTTGCGAAACAGGGCGTGTCGTTAAATAGCAATGTATAGGTACTGCGATAAATTATGAAAAAGCAAAATTATAATTGTTATGTTCAGCGTTTATAGTCCAAAAACTTCTATATTTATTTATGATTCAATTGTTTAATTGAAACATAAATAAATAGCTGACTCTGATTTAACTTTTTTTATTTAAAATTATTTATTCCGTATTAGACTGTTGTGAACTCCTGCAACTAATCAACTTCAAAGTACCTCATCGACAAACTCGGCAAAACACATTATTCTGCAACAATAATTCTGGGACTAACTTCCAAATACATGCACCCATTTCTCGCCTACATACACATGGAAACAAATTCACCTCTGCTATAAATATATTTAATATAAGTTTACCCATGTTTAAAAGATAAATGAACGATATTTTTATGTTGCTACGATTATAATAGCACCGCGTAGGAGCTATTGTATTTTTTTAATCTTTTTTCACAATGTCATGCACTCATATTATAATATATTACGAACTTGTGTATTATGTATCATGTAGATCAGGCTATTACTATTTTTATTTAAAAAAAAGTATTATCTGGATATTAAAAACCTTTCCCTTTATAACTTCTCTGTAATGCACTTATACATTATATATGTATATATATCATAAATATGTTAAACTTATATGCCTACTATATATCATGTTCCTTTTTTTGTTAACTTAAAACATTTTTTTTCATTCTGTACAAAAAATCATGTAAAATGTTAAAATATGTAAAAGCCGTAAATTAATTGTAGAATCACAAAATATTTTTAAGTTTAATGATTTTTTTTTACTTTGACTCCACTCTATGTCATCTTCGGTGAAGCTGCGTGGATGTATTTTTAATAAAAGGAAGAAGAGGAAGTTATGGGTAGGAAAAAGGTATGAGGGATGAGTAAAAATTTGGGTGTCAGTGTATCCAGGAGCGACAGACGTATTATTCCACCCCTCCTACTTGGGGTGACCTACGGCAGCGGTGTTGGTTATTCAATGAGGCTTCCTGGGGAGGCTGTACACATAACGCCTCCCAAATTGAATAAGTTGAGTCTGTGTTTCAAAACCTCATAGCTCACAATGAAAATGGTTTTGTGAGTTGAAAATAGTTGAATTAAGCGTGAAATTTGGTCGAAAAAAACTTTGTACAAATTTCAGGAAGCTCGAGCTCACGTTTCGCGAGATTTTTGTGCAAAATTATAGTCAGAACCTACCGACCTAAGAATGTGCATCTGATTTTGAGATTTATTTTGATACGTCTTATTTTCTGTAAACCGTGCCTGTAAATGTCTTGCAATTGTGTCAAGCCTTGGTGACCTTGAAGCAGGTTGACACGTTCGACGCTCGCACACCTTTACGTCAATACCATTAGCAACTTGGCCAGGTCATCAATCTCGCAAAATAATGTCTAATACTCGTCCACTCGTAGTGCCACAGATCGACAATTCACAAGCATCACGTGATGCCGTCCTCGTGGACCAATTTTCCTCTTACCCAATTTTATAAATATTATAGCAGATATTTGTCGGGTTAGTGAAAATTCCGGCATCAATGCGAATTGATTAAAAGTAAAGCCGAAAAACTAGGCGTATGAAGACGGAGAACTCTCAAACGGTGAGCTCTGCCGTTATGAAGTTTGAATTACTTTTTACATTGGCGTGTTCAACCGCTTGTGATTGAACGTTTTAGATATCTGTGTTCCCAGCTTTTAATGATAGCAGGTTTTTCTAAACTGTTTTATAATGACGTGAAGGCTATTAATGCAATGAATTTAAAATTGTGCGGTAAATCCGTGCATTATTTTAAATAATTGCATTGTTTTGATTTTGAGAAAATACTAGAAATGATGGATAGATATGTTTTCTCATTACAAAATTATTTTCTTTAATTGAAAAAAAAAGAAGTTAAAAGATGTCTTCGAATTATACACAATAACAATTGACAAGTGTCCAACTACGCTTCGTTGAAAAATAAATCGCAGAAGTAAGAATATATAAAAATAATTGTTGATTTTAAAATGAATACGTCATTACAACATATATGTACCGTATAATATACAGTCAATGACGACAACGTATATAAATTCAAGCTGTTCGGAAAGACCCAATCGTTGGGTGATCCTGGGATATATTGTTTTTTTTAATATTAATACCAAATAAGAGTTGACTGCCAGTGCGACCATGGAATTTGAGTGCATTTTTTTTATTAATGAGAAACGCCAGCTATACCGTATGACGTTCGGTTTTTGGCGGTAGATACAAAAATTCAAAAGTCAAAAATCAATTTTCATATGAAATATTGATGTTATTAAAATAATACCTACTATTAAGTTAGACGTTTAACATGAACAAAAAAATGTACTGTAATTTCTTATTGAAGATGAAAAAAATCTCCATACAAATTGTCATTCTGACGGGTATCGTTCAGTATGGATGACGTCACCCGCCGGCTACCTGTCGGATTCAGCTTGTTTCGGCGGCGTTAAAAAAATTCTAACTTTGAGAATTAATTTAACTATGAAAACGGAGTCCAAAATTTGGGTAATATTATAAAGCTGTTCTCAGATCTGGCCACAAAGCATGGCTAATGCCATCCAAGCAACTTTTCGAATCACAGTGGTGCTCTTTCACTAGAGCGATACTGAGATTATCTACTGTCTACCACTCCCAACGCACAGTATATCTTTTCTCTTGGATGCACTTCTCATAAAACAAAAATATAAAATAAATCACATACAACTTACCAATAAAAAATATAATAATATTTCAATTCCACTTCATCCTACCGAACAGAAATAAGTGTTTGATCCACACCGATTGGAGAGTCAACTAATGTCGCCAATTTACTCTAGACTTTTGAACTGCTAGGCCCAAAATAGCCCAGTGAAAATGATTATTTTAACAATAACTGAGCAAACTTACTGACCCTGTACAAATACAAATACTATATATGAGAATGCACTACGAGTTCCCGATATTTAGGCACCGTAAAGATTTCCCTGAGACGCGCTACCAAAGTCTCCAGCCTAGAAGGTTGCCGTTACGTCGTATAAAATTATACATATTTTAATAGACAGTCCATACTACGTGGAATGCCATAAGCTGTTCGTACCAAACAACTATTATGAGGGGCGGCACCACGATCTGATATGCATTCCCCATGATAGAACAGACATGTGAGCTCATCACACTATGACAAGGGGTATGGTGCTGCTAAATAACATATCTTGATATTTTCAACACAAACCTTAAAGGTTTCGGAAGACATGCAAAAAATGTATTTTAATTTATGTAATTCCGTATAATTTTATACACATTATTGTTTTGTTCATGTGTATAGTAAATGGACCCAGTCTGCTATACACAATAATTAATTTGCAAGTGCGCCCCACTCTAGAATTTGGGAGCCACCTCCGGTCTGGAGTCCAAAAATAACTGAAAAACCATTGACTCTGTGCATAGGGCGGTCAGTTTGATAGATTTCTGTAACTCAACAAACCGATTTCAATCAGGTGAAAATGCTGTCCTTGCTCTAACGGAATTTCAATGATGCTAAAAAAAAATAGCATCTTTGATCCTCGCGGCACCGGTGCACACACGCCAAACGCGCGTCCAACATTTGCGCAAGGTAGACATTTGTCACATGAGAACGATTTCCTTCTACGACTCGTTGTTGTGTTCAATAGCTCGGTTGTGGAATGATCTGCCGGCCTCTGTGTTTCCTCCTTCCTACAACGTCGGTCTCTTCAAGACGTAGGTTCACTCCTTCCTATGATTAAAAATACCCTCCACACAGCATCCCCAAAGATGACAGTTTAGGGAAATCATTTCTTAAAAAAAAAAAAAAGAATATCGATTATCGAAAATGTATGATAAATTTCGCCGCAGTAGGATATAATTTACCTTACTTCGAGCGCTAAGACATTTCGACAACACATTTTTATAAGTTTATCTCTTGCTTTCAGTGTTTGAACCACTAAAATATTTTACCAAATTCAATTTGCACTAAAAACCGTTTTAAAATGATAAAAAAAACACACTACGATTGTGTGTTTTACTATCAATATTTACATATTTTCAGACCTTGAATACTTGTAATATATTTTATTGCTTTATCCGAATGATTTGTCCCATAAAGGGGCGATTGTGAAACAGCAACAATGGCTCAGGCTTGTATTCCAAGATCATCAAACGTGAAACCGGAGCAGTTTCTTAATTCTGGGCGCCTTTCACCAGCCGTTGCCTAACGTTTATCTCGACAATATAGTGCATTAAAACATCGATGACAAATCTGATTATTTCTAAAACATTTTATGCCAGGTTCTGTCTCATTTGCGAAGTAAAGAAATATTGTCGGACTTTTTTGGCACGAGGTTTAATATCTTTTGAATTCGATTAATTTATTATTGCATAGTTTCGAGTGAGGTGCAAACTGCAAGAGCATTGCTGGTAGCAGCGGTTAAGTAGCTATTATAATGTTAAAAAAAAACCTTTTTGAACGATATGACGTGTTCTTTTGGTGGTTGGACTATAGGACAGAAAGTGTCATATTATATATTGTCACTGGTCTAGATGTATTTAAATTTAATATGAACATATACGATGTTATATTAATAAAAGCGCTTTTTCAAAATTCGCAGAACAGTTCTTAGTGAATAATCACGCCCCGCTCGACAACAACGAGCCTGAACCCTTGCATATAGAAAGAATGGTTCTTAGATTAAATTTACTTGATCGATTAATAATTAACGATTAATAAACGAACTAATGATCCTAATAAAACATTAATTAATTATTATTTTTATAAACAATAATTATTAGCCTGAAACACTCATCCAAATTGAAAAAACCTTTCCGAACAAAGATAAATGTCGCCGACAGGACTCGAACCTGCAGCCTTCTGATTGCCGGTCAGATGCTCTACCATTGAGCTACGTCGGCTTATCGCAAACCCGACAAGTTAATCAATATATACTAGTGTTTCATTAAAACAGTAATTATTGAATGAAACACTAGTTTATATTGATTAACTTGGCGGGTTTGCGATAAGCCGACGTAGCTCAATGGTAGAGCATCTGACCGGCAATCAGAAGGGTGCAGGTTCGAGTCCTGTCGGCGACATTTATCTTTGTTCGGAAAGGTTTTTTTCAATTTGGATGAGTGTTTCAGGATAATAATTATTGTTTATAAAAATAATTGTTACCCTTTGCGCTATGCACAAAAATCTTGTCTTAAATTTTTAAGAACTTTAGTTAATCAATTTATTAATTAATTAATTAATAAAGTAAGGAAAATTATATATTCACCACTTCTCAGTATGTTCACACTACCAAAACAAATAATAACACATTTAAAATTGATGGGGCGGGGCTTCACTTCCGAAACTTATATATATATTTATTTATTAAACAGTGGTGCACGCAAAGCATTTCAGATTAATTTTTATACATATATATTATGTAAATAATAGTTTCGTCGTCAAAACTATGTAATTAGAAAAGTTTATTTATATTTTTGCTTAATTATAGTTTTAAGAGATTTTCTCGCTTTGTAAAACGCCCTTGAAGTGAGATTTCACAAAATGGTTCAGTAAATATCATCCACGCTTTATTTTTGTTCTCAATTATATTCGAATGGCAAAGGTAATTTATTCTAATAATTAGATCTTTACCGTGCTATGGAAAAACCGGAACAGCATTTGAATAGGAACAAGCCTAAAACCCCTGACCTAAAGCTAAACGTTTCTTTGCAGCACAATGGAAAATGTTTTCACAATGGCTTTTTGTTTTACGAGAGTTTTTCCGGTACAGCTCTTGAGAAATAGCTCCGATCTGTCGATGCACTGTTCAGATCCGTTAATAATATAATTAGTGCAGTTTCGTTGCATAACGCTGAAAGATGCTGGTGTTAGTAAAGTTGTTCTGGTGTTGAGATTCCAGGGAAACTAACGAAGTAATGACTCATTTCAATTTAATTTTAAAATATTGATCAAATATTTTGTGCTTGCTGAATAAAATATATATAATATGTTATTAACTATTTGCTGCATCCTCTTCGGGCTGCATCCCTGAATTTCTTCGTCGGCTCATAAAGCTGAATGATACGTAACTCAATCTTATCAGTATTACTCTATAATATTATCTTTTCTTTGTACTCAATTTTAAACGTATGTTTTTCCTCGCAGCACCAACCAGTACCTATCAAACACATATACATAATCTCTTTATACTTTTTTCTAGATATCTTATATTTACTATTTTTTTCCCTTCAATTTTTGTATAATGGCACTTAATATGAACTAATCTTATAAATTTGACTGTCCTAAAACGGGATTTGTTCCTAGTTGGGCAGTCAAAGCAGTCTTAAATGTTTTTGTTAAATAATATGTGTTTCAAATAAATAAATACTATTATTATTATTAATTAAATAATTCATTTGTTTTAGGCATTTTCTGGTTTATTTCGTAAAGAATGGATTTTTTTTTCACTAATTAATAAAATTGATTTTCTTGTACCATTTTCTAAAAGCACTCACGCACAAGGCTAAAAACAGGAGCTTCACAATAGTGTTAATGTGTATCTTATTTATTTATATCTATATATTATACGGTATCATTTTACATAACATGTTGTTTAAAGTATAATAAAGGTGCTTTCTATGGTGTTTTATAATGTGCAGTGTAAGGTAGGTTTGAAGAGGTGATACTGTGAATGAAGTGTCGTGACCACCTCACTAGGATCCTGTGGTGAGGTGTTCACGTGGATGTGTTAAATGTGATACAAGTATTGATGTGTGTTGATTAATTTTGCTATATAAATGTGAATTAGGTATAGAATTTGAAGAGAAATTTTTGTTTTGGTTACTGAAATTAAAAATCAATTAAGAGATAGTGATTTTTTATAATGGGAAAATAGATTGTAAGGAAAAGGAGAGGACTACTTATCAAGTAAAAATAGTATTTTATATGTTGGATTATGTTTGGTTTGGACCTTGTTTTTTGATCCAGGCTGCGACATATTTTTGAAATTAATTGTAGATATTATATTTAGAGTTAGTAGTTGTTTCAGAGTGATGGTTATGCAAATACCAAGTTTGACTACATAATACTTAAGAGTTTTTGCTCGTGTGAGGTGTGTATTATCGGGATATTCAGGGTTTTATTTGTTGAGGATCTGGTTTTTAATTTCATCTTATAAACGTGAGTTGACTCTACTAGCCATTACTGTCCGGTATCATTTTGAAAATTTTGGGTAAGGTTAAATGGTTTTAGCAAGTGTAGGCTGGCAGTTCATTTTGTCGGAGATGAATATAACCATCGGGAACGCAAAAGTTAAGAAATAAATCATAAGAAAAAATTAGGCATACTCTATTTTACCTGATAGATAGTTCTTTACCTGGAAGGAAGTCAGAAGGATAGAGCCACGATTTATATCAATGATGTCTACGTCATTAATGGAAATCTAGTAAGCATTAGGTTTGTCGAATGTACGGCTGCGAAGAGTAATAATCACTGGAGCGATGCAAATTCATGTACAAAGCATGTCTGATGAAAAACTTATATAAAAAGTTGTTTTTTATTTGTGAGTACACGGAGTAGATTATTTCTCTGTCTATGTCTTAACTAATAGTAACAATTAATTGCAAAGAAAGTTTGATCAATCTCTTATTATGATTATCTTCATATTAGCGTATTGTGAGATCGTCTTAGGTTCTGCGTTCTGAATATTAGATTTTTTCACGCTGAAGTGTAGCAAGCATCTAAAAACTACCTGCCTAACCATCACGCCGTTTTCTCGCAGGGGTAGGCAGAGAGGACGTACCGCCAAACAACTCGATCTTGGCATACACTTCTTGCTTTATTCACATTCATACAACGTCTCATATATTCTCTCCTGTTATTCCGACTTCTGACATTGCCCGTTTCAAGTATATGATTCACTTGATCGTACCATGTCTTCCTCGGGCGTCCCCGGCTTCTTCTTCCATTCAAATTCGCGTCATATACTCTCCTTACACTCCTCCCTTCGTTGCCCAAACCACCTAAGCGTTCCTTTCTTAATCTTACTCATCAGCCTCGCATTCTTTACGAAGCTCAGTATTGTTTACACGATCATACACTGTTTTACACATATTCACTTCAGAGATCACATTTCTATAGCAATCAGCTTACTTTCATCCCTCCTCTGCCAGTTCTATGCCTCACTGCCATCGATCTCGGTTGGTATCAGCACTCGATTGTGGACTGCTAGCTTCGCTTCTTTGGACAACTTTTTGCTTGCGCCACCCGCCTTCAGACCTCCGTTAATGAAGTTTCCTGCATTCACCCTTCTTTCAATATTCCTATCAGTCTTTCAATTTCTCTAATAAAACTAACTTTGAATATTAATTCAATTTCAGGATGATGTATATATTTTTATATCCAAAACAAATCGGTTTTATATTAAAACCAGCTTACTCTTTAACTATTTTCCATGAAAAATGTTTAAAAGTTTCACGCGCCGCTACGTAAATATAAAAAGATTGTGTAAAGATTTTTTCTGCTAACGCATTTATAGACTCGTGATACTGCGGTGTGAACTATAAGAATATTCTATAAAGCGTCGCCTTGAAATATTATAGTACAAATTCGTGGACAGAATGGTTGAAAGGCTGCATTGTATTTATAATATAACTGGCGTCCGTATCTCCCTCAGTCATGTTGACCAAAATATTTGTTAGATGTAATATTTAACACTTATAATAGTAATGAAACTACAGAGACTACCTTTAAGGCATTTCACATGTTTGTTACACATCTTGAATTGACTTGCCGTATAGTCTGAGGTCAGGAGGATTAGCAAGGACGATTTTAAAAAAATAAATACATAACTCTATGGAGCTCACGATGGAAATATTGATGTGTGCTTGAAATCCTTTTTACCCTCCTTCAACCGAGATTTTACAGCTTTTTTAAGTTGAAATATCTGAAAGAAATAAGGGTTTGGTTCTTCTTATGAAAATTTTAAAGTTCTCTATGACGGGAAGATAGTTCGCAGATATATAAATCCCAGACTTACCCCTCGACGACCTTCGTGATCAAGGAGTAAACTACGAATCCTGAGGTCACGGGTTCAAATCCCGGCGAGTGCAAAGAGGATTTTATTTCATAAATATTGTACTTATTACGTATATTTGCAGTACGTTCCACAGTACAAGCTCTCAATATCGCTCCGGTTAAAGACCACCATTCAGAAAAGAAACATTGCTTGAAATGGCTTGATGACCAGATCTGAATAGCCATGTACCTCCCCACATTCCCCCTTATCCGTTTCCTTCCCTTCCACACTACCTTCAGCTACCTTCGTTGGGAGCAGTTGGGACTATTGTACTAAAAATACTGCAATTTCAAGACACCAGCACTCACCACAAACATAAATAACAAAAATGTTTAAACTGAACACATCTCTGAAATCGATCGCATCTGCTCTAAGAAAGTCTTTGTATCTTAGAAAGATGTTTTTATGGAAATTAGATGACACCACTGCAGTACTGAAGTTCAAATTCAAATTATAGTTAACGATTAAGATAATATGTCTTTCCGCTCCTTGTCACCATTCTCTCCACAGAAATATCGTAATTAAACGCATAACAGTGTCATGCACTTTATCCATAGAATTATCTCGCGGCCAGATGATTAAACATTTCATTACCATAATAACACCGCTCTGGTCGTGATAGGTAAGTTATTTCAACTGAGCACAGTTCTCACGACTAACCCAATTCCATGTACCCAACATAAACCTGACTAGCCCGGCTCCAATCGGTAGCCTAACTTATACCATTATTAGTTTTTTTTTTCTTTTTACATTAACTCCAAACAGGAAACCTCGAAGGAAAAAAAATCCCTATATCATATTTGAGGATGCTGTGTGGGGGGTCTTTTAGAGGATAGGAATGAATAAACTTGGCCCATGTTGTAGGATGGAGGAAACACGGAGGCCGGCAGATCATTCCACAGCCGAGCTATTAAACTTGAGAACAAGTCGCAGAAGCGACCCGTTCTCATGTGACAAATGTCAACCGTGTGCAAATGTTGGACGCGCGTTTGGTATGTTTCTTGACTATGCACCGGTGCCGAAGGGATCAATGATTTGATACCACACAGGAGACTATGGCATCCCCAATTGGGGTATGTTGTGAAGCTGAAGGTAGGTAAGCATGAGGTGAGGAAGGGGATGGGGAAGAGGAAGTTAGGGAATTACCTGGCTATTTAGATCTGGTCACCAAACATGGCTAAAGTCATTTCAAGCAACGTTTCGATTCTGAATCGTGGTCTTTCACCAGAGCGATACTGACAGTTTCTACCACTCTGGAACGTGCCGCAAATATACTACATATTATTTGAAATGAATAAAATAATAAAAACTAAAATACTCGCAGACCTTAATAATATCTTTATAAAATTTTAAACAAACAAACGAACAACTTAATGTAACAAAATTTACTTTGATTTGAACCCGCGACCTGTGGATTCGTAGCAAATTTCGTAACCACTCGACTACTGTATTTTCACAAAAGAAGGATTTAAAATAAAAGCTGTTTTCAAGGGTATTCATTTATTTAAGTTTATTTTTCTGATTCTGATTTTCGTTATATATATATATATATAAATATATACATAGAAATATTTTCATAAATGATTTAAAAACCTACCTGAAATCACAAATTTTCCACCAAACCCGGGACTGACCATATAAACGTTGGCCGGTGTGACGTCACAAACGCCCACTGCACTAACATATCATTTTGGCGGAAAATCAAAATGGTGTATTGTAAATCGTTAAAAATTATTTCAACATAAAAATAAAACATTATTCCATTTTTTGTTATTTGCTTAAAAAACAGTGAAAAAACCATATTTTGGTTTTAGTTTACCAATACATAACATCCAAAAACGTAAATTTCCATTTTTTTTATTACGAACAATAAAAGTTTAGAAGTTTCTAAACAGACCAAATTTATCTATATATATAAAGAAGAGTTTCCGTGTGTGGGTAGGTTAATTTTTTAAAAATAAATCTACAGTATTTACAGCTTTATAAAATTTTGTACGCTTGACATAAGATTTTTAAAAACCACCCCCCATCTCCTTCTCACCGCTTAACGCAGAATTTGTTACTCCTTGATGAAATTGTTCTAATTTTCCTCAAAACTTTACTCCAAACCATTTTTAATCCCGGGCAACGCTGGGTACTATAATATATTATTGTTTTATTATATGCAATAAAACAAATTGCGGTGCGTTTTTATTATACGATTTAATCGTATTTTTAAAGGTCGCCAATTAATCCCGTTTTTATGGTATTTGTATTTTAATTTGGCTTGCTTTTAAAATTTATTTCCCAACCTTATTAACTATATATTTTAAATATTTTATTTATATATCATTCAGTTTTACAGCCCGGTTTTTAACATTTGTCAAGAATGCAAGGCTGATGTAAGCGTAATGAGCAAGATTAAGAAAGGGACGCTTAGATGGTTTGGGCATGTCGAGCGAATGAACGAAGAAAGGAGTGTAAGAATAATGTACGACGCGAATTAGAATGGAAGAAGAAACCGGGACGCCCGAGGAAGACATGGCACGACCAAGTGAATCAAATACTTGACTCGGGCCATGTCAGAAGTCGGAATAATAGAAGAGAATGTATGAGACGATGTACGAATATGAATGAAGGAAGAAATGTTTGCCAAGATCGAGTACTTTGGCGGTTCGTCCTTTCTGCCTACCCCTGCGGGGAAACGGCGTGATCGCTAGCTAGTTAGTTTATATAAAGGTTTTTCAAGTTATTTTGTATTCTTAAACATGTTGAAAAAAATTGTAATTATAAAAAAAAAAAAACAAAATAAATCGTCAACACATTCACAGTAGGTATTTTAAAACATATTTTTTAATGTAATAATCAAACATATGAAACAAGCAATAATTTAATTATATTAATTCGATATTTTAACCGATATTTGTAGCTGAAAATAAATAACCTAGGAATTTCAGAAATAAAGAGTTCTGTAAATTTCATGATGCCAGGTAAGGATCAACAATTTGTCTGTATATTGTAATATTAACTTCATTGTTATCTTATGATGAAATCTACTGAGAGATAAGTAAGTCCTTGAATTTATTCATTCTTACGTATTCGTTTGTCTAATGTCCGGTGCTGACGTTTACATTGTTCAATTGATTTGTATCTTTTCATGCTGAAAAGGAGACAAATCTCAATCATTTCAATACGTCATCAATGCCATTGTCAATACTTTTTAACCTGCAAAGGAAACTTCATTGTTTCATTTTCTGGGTAATGATTTGGGTCAATTAAAAGCTTATTATGTTTTTTTTTGCCATTTATAAAATAGTCAGGTAATCCCATTTTTATAAAAGAATTAAATATTACTTTGTAATCACCACTTTATTTGTATATTAGTAGTATGTTGATCTAGTAAGATTTTAATGACCTTTGTTGATCAACAGATAAACAGTCTTAAAGGTAGATCAACAGATAAGCAGTGTTAAAGGTAGATCAACAAAGGTCATTAAAATCTTACTAGATCAACATACTACGGGAAGTTGAAGATGTGTTTATCCACACATAACTGATGTTAGTAAACATTGAAGAAAAATATTGTTTTTAAATTATACTAATAATAACATTTTGAAAAATATGTATTTCAAATAAATCGGGGTTATGTAAATAAATTTATAATGGTTGCAACTTTTTTTACATAGGAAGGTCTTCAAGATATATATGAAGATGTGTTTATCCACACATAACTGATGTTAGTAAACATTGAAGAAAAATATTGTTTTTAAATTATACTAATAATAACATTTTGAAAAATATGTATTTCAAATAAATCGGGGTTATGTAAATAAATTTATAATGATTGCAACTTTTTTTACATAGGAAGGTCTTCAAGATATTTTCGTATTAGATTTAAGGAACACCTAAGGTGTTTAAATAATAATAATTATTCTGAATTTTCCAACTAGGAGTATATTTTGGAAACAAATCATTCGTTTGATACAAATAAAGGTTTAATAATTTTACCTTTAAATACAACCGGTTTACAATCGGAAAAATTTGAAATTTTAGAAGTTCGAAAAGGTGTTAATAATCTAATTAATACAATTAGTAACGAAGTATTTTTTTTAAATAGCTATCTCTTGAATTTATTTTCAAATGAATTTCCTACTTTCTTCAATTTTTGCTTATTTTTATAATTTGTTTATTCTTACGTTATTTTGTTCTATTTTTATCATTTGTCTAAACTTGACATTATTATTTTTTAATGTTCTGTATATTCCTGATTAGGAAAGCTTCGCTTTCGAAACATGTTGCTACGTATGAATTAATAAGGTGGTGATTACAAAGTAATTTTTAATTCAAGTAATAATAATGACGCCACTAAGTGAATACCAATATTTCCAAGAAATTATAATCATACTTTCACTCCTGTTTGATTTTTTTTTTTATCATATGTTGTACGGCTGAAATGAGAAGGGAATGAAAAGGTAAAAGACAGATTGGAAGGTATCTTGTTATTCAACACTTGTTACTACTCATCAGTGGCGTGCAATTCATAAATACAGAAAAACTGTGCTTACCCTAAGAAAAACAAATTCAAACGGAAAAATACTCATTATCACAAAAAAAATTGAAAAATCTTTTCTTTACGTCATAATGGTTTTACCCAAAGAGGTTTTTATGTTATTTTCAACCCGAATTGGAATATTGCTCTACGATATTATATTTAGCCAATGAAGAAAATCTAAACAAGAAATTGTTCAAAGGCTAATATAAAATAATCATTTAAATGAGAGAAGGGCTTGATTGGATTCCAATAAAAAAGAGACTGATATACAAAGCGAATTCCGAATAACGAAATGACAAAATATTTTATTGATTAAATTGTTTTTAATAAAAATGTACATAACTATGAAACCAGTAAGGTAAATAGAATTAGATTACCGCATATGAGAAAAAAAGAATCACAGAACTGCTTAATGTATAGAGGACTGAAAATGTATGATGAGGTGCCTGAACATCTGAAGAATTAATGTATTTAAAAATAAATGTTATGCTTACTGTAAAACTGTAACTATATAAACGATGAAATGTAACTATGTACCTATTATTTTATATACATACAATGTAATATTAACTCAATAGATAATTTTTAAAAAAGAATCACACTGAGATGACTCCCAGCGCAACCATTTATTTGTAAATCTAAGACGTTCGGGATTTTTAATGTTGATGTAGCAGTGAAAATCAGCACCTGGAAGCTACAGCCTACCTTTGGTTATAATGGCTTGAGCCATTTAATGTAACGTTTCGATTCGGAATGACGGCATCTCACCAGGGCGATACCGAGAGCACTTTCCATTCTGAAGGTGAACATTTTATACTAAGTATCAGTAGCGTGCAAACGTTAAAGGCAGTAAAGCCGTGCCTTCCTTAACCCTTTGAACCCTAAGGCGTTCATTGTATCAGCACCATATCCCTGAGCTCCTGAGCAATTTTTGACCAAAAAATAATATTTGACTAAAAACGCAATTTCGATCAATAATCAATTGTCAATTAGAAAACTATTTTTTTAGTTCATAATAATTGCAGACTTCCGGTAGCAAAAAAAAATTATGCCTTCGGGGTATTTGCCTCGCCAAATCAGGCCGGTTTACCGGCCTATAGGGTTCAAAGGGTTAATAAAAACGAATAATTATAGAAAATTAAAGAATATTTGTCCAAATTGTGTTGTTTCTATAAATTTGTGATTTTTTTGTCAAGTCGTTTCCATTGATATTTTTTTTCTATGGGACACTTCTTAAAAAGATAGTAAAATGTCCATTTTCAAATTCAATGCACAATAATTCATACCGGAAGTTAAAAAACTAAGTACAGCCTACCTTTGGTCATAGGGAAATGCACGCTATTGAGTAAGTACTCGCATATCGTATTATGGAACATTATTAAATAGGTATCATTCGAAATAATTGTAAAGAGTTTTGATTGGGTTAGGTTAGGTTTCAAAAATTGATTCCGAAAAATCATAAATAGGTAGGTACCTACGTACATCGTTTAATTTTACCTAAACATAAATATATTTTTTTATACATTTACACGAGTTCTGGGACCAGAGACAAAAACTTTACCACTCTGCCATCGATATCATCAACCATATATATAGACCATATCGTGTCAATACTAACTTTTTTCCCTTCTATTTTTATATAATGGCACTTAATATGAACTAAACTTGTCAATTTGACTGTCCTAAAACGGGATTTGTTCCTAGTTGGGCATTCAAAGCCTTCTTAAATGTTCATTTTAAATAATGTGTGTTTCAAATAAATAAATATTATTATTTAAAAAAATAAAAAATACATAATTAATAACTTGATGTCGGGTGCGTCGAAATATCCCAAGATATTATCTGACAATACAGTTAGGTAAGCATGACTGGCTCACTATAACCTTGCAATTTTAATTTATGCCCAACCTTTAAAATAAATGTAAGTCCGCGTTAGGACTAAGGACTTAATTAAAATAGAGCTATTGTTAATATCTGATCGAATCTTTTAATTTGATGATCTTGTAAACCGTGTCCTACCTAGATTTATTTAATTAAATACTGACCTATTGAAATGCTACACATTCTATTTCGATAAACTTGGCTTTAAATGCGAAGGAAATACATTTTGTATTATAGGTGTAACGATGCCAATTTTTGTTAGTTTAATAATGATATTGGTTTATATTAGCCAAGTTTGTGATGGTTCCTCATTTTGTGTTAGATCCTACGGGTTTCCGGAAACTTTTTATTATAAAATATTAATTTCCGGAAATCCGTTTTTAAAGTAGTAAAAATTCTACGTGAAAATTCTGCTGAGGTTGACTTAACTAGCAAACAGGCAGGTTGAGTTCGATACTCTCAGCTTGTACTGACTTACTCCCTTTTTTAACACAATTTACGAGTATGCTTAGTGAAAAGATAATTTTTAATTAAAAAATTAATTCCATAAAATGTGTACAATATGTGTAACTAATATTGCATTCGCCGCTTTGTTTACAAATGTGTTTTAGAGAATGCAATGGAATTTGAAATATTTTTGTTGGAAACCCGTTTATACGGGATGAGATCACTACGTCAAGTACGAGTGTATGTTCACTGAGATTCCTAAAGAATCTACACATAGCTCTTAGCGCGCTGGGAGACTGCAGCCGGTTCCCGGCCGGTTCTGATTTGTATGGCAATATACGCAGGGTAGCACACCTAAAATCAAACCGGGAGCCTGGCTTACGGCGGGAAGACGTGTCAAGATGGGGAAAAGAGAGACATAATATAAAGAGAGAGAACAATAGAAACATATGTTTCTGTTTTTATATTCATATTATAATGTTGTTGTATAAATATTTGTTTCTTTTGCTATATTCATATTGTTACATTGTTGTCTCCCTCTTAATATTGTACCTCTCTTTTCCCCATTTTACCTCTATATATACATAGACACACCTGTTATTTAATAAGAATATTTTGAGTCCTGAAGATGATTCAGTAGAATCGAAACTAGTTGACGTATTTATATAAAAATAAAATTGGATTCAAACAAAGCATCTTTTCTTTTAATTCAAATTATATTGCGTTGAAAGATAAACAATTAATTTTATCAATGCGGAAACAATTGTATATGATCTCCTTTCAAGCTTACATTAATTTATTCGTGACTATGGTAGATTCCCATAGAGGGGATCGATATTCTCATGCTTGCAGTTTTTTCTTTAAGTCTGTTAGAAATAACGTTCAAAATTCCACCGAATGTGTTTGAATTTGGGCGCGAACGAACAACCGACTCGTTAAGAGGAACGGCTGCGTGGCATCTTTCATACAAAACTTAATGTTGGATTTATGGCCAAAATACTTACCTAAACCGAATGATATTTTTTTATCAAAAGGTATAGCAAATATCTATCACTAATTAGAAGTATTTTTTTTCTGAACTTACATTTTACAAAATAAAGGTCATTAAAGAAATCGAATTTTCGTGATTTCTGAGGCAACTTTAGCAAATATCTCGGGGCTAATGGAGATTAAAAAAAAGGTTTTACCCGGTCTATTATGAAGATATAATAAAATATAAAATAAATAATACAGTAGTGTTAAAATAAGCAATCTGATAAATTTACATTAAAAACGACCAATTTACGATATTTTCAAAGCTGCATCTAAAATTATGAAAAATTGATTTCTTTAATGGCATATGTTTCTTTATTTAAAACATAAATAAATAAAATATTTCTAATGCGTACTAGATATTTACTATACCTTCAATTTAAAAGAAAAATAATTCAATTTGAAAGGGTATTGTGGCCTCAAATCCAAAATTAAGTTTTGTGTGAAACAGGGCGCTCAGCAGCTCCTCTTAAGTAACCAGACAATTCTGCGGAAACAAATATGATATCTATTGCAAAACCGCCCGGCAGCCAGTGCAGTGTGCCACCTCGTTGAAATAACCCGCCGGTTCCAGCAACCGGTCTGCTAGCACACTTAGGGATAAAATTAATATTCATCTCTTCGTTGGTTGACATGCAAATATCGTTTCCGCATAAAAAAAAAACAAAGGTTGCAAGTTGCAATGTCATAATAAAGATTAAAATCATTGTGTTGGGGTAAACGGTAACCCGTATTCTCATTTCATAACTGCTCAGAAAAACACTTGTCGATTGTCCATTGTTAAGCGATATGATAATATTTGCATGCAGCGAGGAGGTTCTACGTATCAAAGTACAAACAATGGAATTTCCATTTTATTTAGTCGCGATTTGCGGAAAATGGGTATTGTTTTTGGATGAGGCAATGGGTTTAAATGGATTATTCTACGATGCGTGAAAACACGCGTATGTAATTCACTTCTGTAACAAACTACTGACATGATACGTGTCAAGTTTTTGCTATTGTTAGCCTTGTTCTATTACTGCAAAATAACTGGTCTATTATATTTTTTGTAATTTTATAGCGGAGATTTCTTTTAATATGTGAATATCGCAGAGTCCCAACTGCTTGAAGCCAACAGGGCAATGGCATTCTCATTTGGGGTATGTTTTAAGGCTGAAAAGAATGGGGAAGGTAAGGAGATGGGAAAGAAGAAGGTTAGGAAGTACCTGTCTATTCACATCTGGTCACAAAATACGAAACACGGCTAAAGCTTTACGAAAATAAAACTTATTATATCTAAAATCATGGACTCTACTAAAACCTTCTTCAGGCTTTGACTTGAATATTTTTGTCATTGCTTCATTCATGCATTATAAGCAAATGCTATTATTTTTTCTTAGCTCTTGTTTATATCATTTCGTGTTACGTATTTCGGGTAATTAGAAAATGACCTGTTAATATAACAAAAGCCATTTCAAATGATGTTTCGATTCTTAATGATGGTATTTCACCAGGGCGATATTGAAAGTATTTACCACTCTGAAACGGCCCGTAAGTTTCATACTTAAAAACACTAAACTTTAAACAGATCAAAACAGTGTGAAATTCCAGTAGGCGTAATTATCTCCATGTGTACTCTTCCCGGTGTGTAATTCTGGCAGTATAATATTTGTACGTGATATTCACACCTGTGTAATTTCGTTCTATTCCCCTATATTATAATTTTATTTATTTTATTAAAGAATGTAAATTACCCTCGTCCATCGTATTCATAGGATACGATATAAACCGCTCGACCACGGACCATATGAGGCGCTGAGAACCAGACAGGCATTTTTTTTTTTGAATTTCAACCGATAAATGGCCATTTGACTCAAATTTTATCTTTGTATGAAGTTTTATAGACAACTGTAATATCTTCGTGCCGCACAGACTCAACAGTCAATATTGCAGCGACAAGTTCAGAAACATCATGTTAATTGCATGTCATAGACGGAATCTGTAATAAACCATGTGCCATAGGAACTCAACCGCCTAATTAGTATGAATTAACAGTTGGTGAAATCGCACGCTTTTTTTGTATTTTAATATTTAACGATTATTGTTAACAAAACTTGAGTTTCACTACTCGACAATTACGTGTAGATAGGGTCATGGACCATGGAAATGAAAACGAAACTAATAATAAAATAGAAAAATAGTTTTCTAGCGTCTTAAAACATAATGGGAATAGAGGTGAAATGTTTGAAAAACAGTTAATATTTCAGATATTATTGAAATATTAACGTCAGTAAAAACGTTGGTTTTCGATGCGCACTATGTTGTTACTTAAATGTATCAATGACCAAGAAGAGTTTATTATTTAGATATTAAAATTTATATTTTTTGTCGCTTAAGTTTGTTTAGAATCAGTTAAATCAAAAAATTCTCATAAATTTCCAAAGCATTTTTCTAAAAACGGAACAAAAGACGTATAAGCCTCTCTGGTTCTCAGCGCCTCATATCATTGTTAGTAATACGAATATGGTGCCACAGCAACGTGTTGACCTGAGCGGTTTGCTCCAATTGCGCCTGCACAAAACAAGACCCGCAGATAACCTGTAATGTGCACTCAAATTTCAACTGTCACAAGCGTTCAGTAACGAATTAACAAATATTCACAACTTATTTATTAAAAATTTAAAGTAAACCAAATTTAAAAATGGTAATTACTTCTGCAAGTATTTTTTGTTTGTATTATTGCGACAGTTGTTTCGGCGTTCAAAGCCATTTTAAAACTGCGGTTAATCCACACTGTGACGACTTATTTATACGATTTTGTTTACTGTCCCCCTATTCTAATTTGGTCGGGTTTTTAAAAACAATGATTTTTTATCGGTAAAGGTTTTTACATTTATGTAAATGGCCTTGAACGCCGAAACAGCTGTCACAGTAAAAAAAAACTAAAAATAGTCGCAGAACTTAATAATAATATTATTAAGTTTGATTTAGATTCAATTTAAATAATAAATAAATAAATTAAGTTTTACGAATTAAACACAAAAAAAAATTAACAGCTTATTTACTTAAAGTAATTCACTTTGCAGTATTCAATGTCAGCGCTGTTACCCAATCCACAAGTATCTGCCTATTTACACAGGTAATACGGATGCATGTGGGTTATGTATGTCACTGGACCACGTTATCTGGTGATTATGGCATAGACACCTTCACTTTGCGGCCATAATATAATGCAGGCCGATTGGTCGATTCGCAACCAGACTAAATACATAGGTATTGGCAAAAAACAGATCAGCGAGAGTGAAAGTATTCGAAATTGTAACAGAATCAAGAATGCGGTTTTACATAGATGAAATTCAAATTTATCTATTTGTGCACAATGCAGCCAAATCTTGCTATTATTCATTTTGTAGGTTGGTTGCAGTTTGGTTTTGTTTTAAAAACAGATGTTAAAAAGTCTTAGATTTATAATGAGTGCATCGCGATCCCATAACTACACCGCCATTTGTCAAAAAATGTCTAACATACATATTGGACTTTGAAGTATCGCGTCTTCACTATGTAACACGGTATTCGAAAACAAGTAGTACAAGCGGGAAACTGATGAATTTACCTCAAACAGGAACAAAAACATAATTAATCTGGACATTTTGATTACTTAAATTTTTTTTTTCCTTTTTTGCAACTAACGTGTTAATAGAACCTTTAAAGCCGGGTCTACACTTCGTCGCATTAATACAATTAACTGCTGATAGTAACCCCGTAGCGATCGATTTTCTTCAAATTTGACCCAAAAGTGTCCAACTTAGGGCTCTAGTTACTCGAAAATTAAAGCTCAAACCAAAAAAGTTTTGAAAATCCGCCAGTTTCCCGCTCGCAACACGAGCTTCCAGACACCATGTGTATGGACAGATCGACATGAATCAAGGTTTATTTATTTGTTTATTATATTGAGTTTATAAAAACTCACAGGTACATAATACGAATGAGATACATAACAAATGAATGGTACTCTCTCAATCGGTATACTCGTAGTACACTCTCAGTATAGTCTCAGTATACTCTCAGTATACTCTCAGTATACTCTCAGTATACTCTCAGTATACTTCTAATATACCCTCAGTATACTCTCAGTATATTCTCAGTATACTTCTAATATACCCTCAGTATACTCTCAGTATATTCTCAGTATACTATCAGTATACTATCAGTATACTATCAGTATATTATCAGTATACTATCAGTATACTATCAGTATATTATCAGTATACTATCAGTATACTCTCAGTATACTCTCAGTATACTCTGAGTATACTCTCACTATACTCTCAGTATACTCTCAGTATACTCTGAGTATACTCTCAGAACACTCTCAGTATTATCTCAGTATACTCTCAATATAGGTCCTCTCTCTCCGCTTTATTCGCACTAAATAAAAAATAATAAAAACAAATTCATTCAAATGAAGCGACCTGCCAGATAAATTTATTTTTCTGTATCTGTTTGTACATAATTAGATAGAGAATATGAAGTAGTATTTGCATCTCGCTCTTGAGGTGATTTTTCACAAAAAAAATTCCATAATTATTATTATTGTTAAATTCAATTTTAGTGCATCGATTTCTTCATGAAGTATTTATATAAGTAAGTAGTAGAAATATTAAAAATATTTCTTATCGTGTGACCTCAATTAAGCAACATTGCATGGACAAAGGGGGTTGAAAATCAACAGGTGTCGTCCTAGATGAATAATATTATTATATTTTCATATGAAGCGGTAACTTGGAAAAGTGATATTATAAATTTAAAAATAAAACAATAACTTTGTTTACACGCCCTTCCCGGTCAGTAGCTACCTGCTGATCTCTCACCCTTGGCCCTCCACTCGCCTGTTTTTATCAATCTATAGCACATTTGTATCTTAGTTCATAGTTTAGTTGTATACTGCCCTGAAGAAGCTGCGATAGTAGCGAAACCCAGTCGGCAAAAGTATAAATAAAATAGATGTAAACAAAGTTATTGTTTTATTTTTTAAATATTATTATAATTTCTTCAAACTATTGGTATTCACTTTGTGGCGTCATTATTAATAAATGAATTAAAATGTATTCTTTGCCTTCACCACTTATTTGTGTATATTAATAAAGTGGTAATAAAACAAAGTATAATTTTAAATCATTTATTAATAATATTATTATTCAATTTTTTTAAATAACTTATAAACCTCATTGTAATATATTTACAATCATAGAAGATAATATTAACAAATCTCAAAAGAAAATTGACACAGAAAAGACGTAAAAGATCGATAAAAACGATACAAATCGGATAGGTAACTATATTCGAGACAGCCCCTAGATCGCAAACAAATTCGGGTAGAGTTTTGCAGTCCATGTAGAAAGGTAGCAACCAAAATACCTATATAGGATTGAATTATGATGTCGATAAAAATGACGGAGAACAATGGTGTGGCATTAGCTCAATTATTTCCGGATAGACCGAGGGGTCCTGGGTTCGTGTCCCAGATGCGACCGTTACCTATTTATTTTCTGTTTCGTGTTTTTGTTAAAGATTTGTTAATATGTATTATCTTTAATGATAGAAAAAAATGGTTTTCATAGAAACTATTGAACTTACAGTTTTTCAAGGGTATTTGGAAAAAATAACAAAATGTTTCCAAAAACCCTTGGTAACCCGCTGCATAAAATCACTGCGAGAAATTATTTTTCAGATTTTTTCACCTTGCAATCACTTATTGTTCTCATCTAATGCAGCACTTTAATTAATTTTCAAAGATCTACTGCACGTACGATCTTAGTTAAACGCCGCAGTTTGCCTTGCACTCAATCATAATATTATTTGCTACCTAATCTAATCACTATAAATAATACCCAAAACTTCTTAATTAGACAAGTTACGCCCCCAAATTTACGATGATATCAACCATGACCTCAATTCAAGTGGTCAATATTCAATATCTCCCAAACCTAACACCGTGCATAGGAATTGTACCGAATAACTCAGTAATTATATTATGATCATGTCCATAGATTTGTTACGTAAATCGCCAGATGTTTATTCATCCAACCACTCCGGTTCACCTTCTGATAGAAAAACGGTCATTTCGGGCCATTACAACCCGTGAGACAATGTCAAAGGCACATTATACGAAGTCCCTATTAGTCAAATGTTATGTACCAATTATCCATGTTAAACACATTGATTATAATACTCTGGGAACCTTACGAATAGTGACACAATCGCACGTGGTGTAAACCTACCTAGTGTAACATAATACCTTGCCCTTATTGGTAAATCTATATTCATAAAGTAAGAACACTATCAACAGTATAGAATTTAATTTCAAACGTAAATACAGTGATGTGAACAATAAACCTTACTGTATTTTTATAATTTCTTCAAAAGATTGATATCCACTTTGTGACGTCCATTATTAATAAATGAATTAAAAATTACTTTGTAATGACCATTTTATTAACATATACATATCAGCATGTTTTGAAAGCGAAGCTTTTCCTCATCAGGAATATATAGAATACTAAAAAATAATAATTTCAAGTATAGATAAATTATAAACATAGAACACAATAATGTAAGAATAGACAAATTATACATGATTTGGTCTACAATTAGACAAATTGGAAATTTTATAAAACAGAGTAAGTGTTAATAGTCAATTAAATATAACTAATAATTTATTTTTTTAAATAACTGTCCCTTCACTTTATTTTCATATTAATATTAATAATAAATATATATTTTTAAATTTCTAATGTAAATTTGTTATTTAATATTTCACAGTATTTTTTTATTAACATTGTTAATTAATTATTACCTATTTAAATCAATTTTCTTTTATGTTTATAATTTGTCTATTCTCACATTATTGTATTGTATTTTTATTATTTGTATATACTTGACATTATAATTTTTTAGCATTCTGTATATTCCTGATGAGAAAAGTTTCGCTTTCGAAACGTGTTGTTATTTATATATTAATAAAGTGGTTATTACAAAGTAATTTTTAATTAATTTATTATTGTATTTTACCGTATGTGCTGCACGATCTTTTATACATAATTACTGAGAAGGTCCGTGGGAAAAACACAAACAGCAAAAATAATGTTATTAGATTAGTGGGTAATTTAAACAACGCAGGACACGTATAACTAAAATTATTAAAACTTTCAGATAGAAGACTTGTTTCTGGCCCAACTTTTTTTTTTAAATTGTTAATGGTATTATAGACGACCCTGATATAATCAGCTTAATTAAATTTAATATTTCAACTACAACTACTCGATATAAAATTTTATTCAATTGTAACAATAATTTCAGGACTGAGTCATTCAAAATTCAGTTGTACCTAGACTTCACGCAGATGGTAATACTTTTTCAGACATAGTAGATATGTTCAACTGCATGGGATACAAATACAAAAAGACGATTATTGCATACATCCTCACCAATTATTAATAAGATATGTGTGTAAGGTATAGGTATCAATGTATATGAGGTATGTATTATATATTCGCCTAAGTAGTTAATTATTTGGAATGATACTTACTCGATGTTGAATTTGTTCGTCAGACAAATTAAATATTTAGTTGTTATATTTCATGAATCTATTTTATCTATGTACCTATTTTAATGTGATTTGCAGCTGTGTCACTATTGTAATTTGAATTTTTATAACTATATATGTAAAAGCCCATATAGGACGTATATAATACAATAAATAAATCGATCAGTATTGTCGAATTATTTTTCCAAAAAGGTTGTAATTGCAATTCATAGGTAATTGACGGAAGTGATTTGTTATTGACGTGATTCCTCCAGTGCCGGATTTAACTTAGGGCAAACAAATTGTTGTAACTGGGGGAAAAATCATAAAAAATGCGGTAAGAATAGTTTTTCATTTACTTAAATAAATCCAGACTTGCATTAATTCTGTTCCTCAGTATATTTATTTTGGACATTTATCAACACAATTTACCAACTTTAGATGAACCTCACATTTATCAATGTCCCGGACCACAGAAATATTTATAATATATTCTGTTAGAACCTTAATACACATATATTGTTATTTTATTTAAAGTAATTGAAATTTAATAATGTTGTTATTAATTTTTTTTCAGTTTTTATTATTGTCACAGCTGTTTCGGCATGCAAAGCCATTTTCAAACTATGGCTATGCTATATTGCCACGACTTACTCATGATTTTATTTTTTCCAATCCAATTTTTATTTTTATGGTGTTTGAAATAATTTATTAATATTATCCGTAAACACGGATTTACTCAGAAAATAATTGTGATAAATAAGATTCTCTATTCTGAGTGGTAGTTAAAATTGAAATCTTTTTACCCCGCTTATAATGATGGCAGATTTTTCTTAATTGTTTTGTAATGACGTGAATGCTATTAAGGCAATGATTTAAATGTGTGCGGTAAATCCGTGAGTTATTTTAAAGAAAAATATTGTTTTGATTTCGTGAAAATACTAACAAGTGGTGAATAGATAATTTTTCTTATTTTATTTATTAACGTTATATTAGGATCACTAGTTCGTTTGTTTGTCTCTAGTTGCTACAGTAAATTTAATCTAAGACATCTTCTTTCCATATATTTCTTAATACACATATTCGTAATAATAGTATTGTCAAATCAAGGTTTCCAATCATTCAATAGTTATCCACTTGCAGAAGTTTTTTTAAAAAACAATTATTGCCTAGTGAGAACAACGTTTAAATACAAAGCATGGAAATCGTTTAATATTTTGAAATATTTTTTTACTACTTTACCTAAACTCAGTGGTGAATATTGGGTACCTGCATAACGTCTTATTATAAAGCAATAGAAGTTATTTACAGCTTCAGTTCTATACTTTTTTGGAGTGGCGTGCAGTCCATAAAGGCTGAAAAGCTGAGCATACCCCAAGAAAATGAACCATATGAAAAAATATAAAAAATTAAATAATGCGACAAATTTTTGATAACAAAAAATTTCCATGAATTTGGTAAGGAGCTTGTACGCTCATTTATTCAGTTGGTTATTATATTCAGCGAAAGACAATAATAAAATGACCATTTTCAGATATTCAATGCGCAATTTATACCCAAATTTGAAAAAATTCGCACAGCTTTCCCTTGGTCATAGAGCAATGCACACCACTGCCTAATTGTATAGATAATTTTGGCTTTTATTAATATCATCGCGATTATTTCATACCAGATTGAATGACTCAAAACTACCGGCGATATAACGAATAATCTATTTAAAAAAAAAATGAGAATTAAAAATGCGTTTTCATGTCCGGCCCTGATTTCTTCATCAAATTGTGAAGTTTGCAAACAAGTTTTTTTCAGAATTCCGTATTTAATTAACTAAACAAACATATTATTTTCATTAACACGGCCCCTTACTTATGCGTGTTATGTTATGTATACGAGTATATTTACATACGAACATAATATAAATTCCCATATTGAATATTCATTCTAATTCCCATTATGTATATGTTATGTCATCGGGTATTATTGACCTTGGTTTATTTTATTGTAAAGGTAAATTTTTATACATGGTCCAAAATGGACGCTTAATATTTATTTGCAATAAATCGTGACTACGAATAAAATGTTAAGGTTAAATGGAACATGTTCTCAATTTCATCTGAAGTGAGATAATATTGGTAAGTGTGGGAAAATAAATATGCCTAACATAATGTAGATCAGAAATACCCAAAGATCCATTCATAGTGGGCGGTGCCAAATCCTAGATGGCGCCTTGATACACTAATCGCAGCTACTCTACTAATGTACTCGCACAGATCCATTGCTTGCTTGCATCATGTAATATCTCAGTCTCGATTACTGCACATAGATGGCACTGTCGGCAAAATAGTACAGGAGTGATATATATATTTTTTATTTTGTTTATTTTATTTTAGTAAATAAATCAGGAAATATGCACAAAACCTACATACACGAATGTTTAAAAAGCAATAATAATTAGTAAGTATAATAAACAACAATTATTATCTGGCAAAAATGAAACTAAAGCAAATGACAAACAAGAGAAAGATCGAAAACTTATTATAAGTAGGTGTATTAACTAACTCATTGTCACCTGTGCTGATGGTACACTATTTTGGTACTTAATAAAGGGCATCATCACATTATCAGTTTGATATTAAAGGTAAAACCTTTTTTAAATTGTTTGATTGTGTTATTAAAAAATTATATTTCATTATTAGAGTAGTGTATAGTATTGTAATTTATTTATATCCGTAGTAAAAGAGAGAAATATCGGGATTTGAATGATAGGGTTTAATATAAAAAAATGTCTTTTATCCTCGTTTTTTTATTAATGTTGATTTGTGATAAAATGTTTGGTGCATGTATTTTGTACAAAGGGAATATCAGAAAGTTTACGTCTGACTGACAGATATTGTAGTTGAAACTCGATCATTATACGTTCCAAATTGATCAGATAAACCTTCACGATATGCAAAAACAACGCATCGAATTCAGAATGTCAAATATTAAAATTCTCGCTAATAAACTGTCAGCGTGACGTTTCGCAAAGACATCGCTGTCGAAAGTGTATACACGTTCACAGATACACAAAATTCTAAGTACCTATGTGTTGTCTGCATCAACTTTAATTGCGGACCTTTACCAGTTGGAGGGATCAAGAGCGGCGGTTGAACGATGACCGCTTATGTCCAAATAACATCGTTCTAGTAACTACCAATATTTATTTCGCCTAAGTAGGAACCCAATTAAATAGGACGCACGATACAAAGAACAATCTAACATTTTCTGTTGCATAATCAACGGATATGACCCAGTTTCCCCAAAACTCAGTAGATGCATATTGTAGTATGGTATTTCTCACGGGGGGAAGGGTATGAAACGAATGCGGGTTAATTTGAATCGTTTGGAATAGGACTAATTAAAACATCACGCACAGTTTGTATGGGAATTATCATAATATATTATTATGATCATTGCGTGTTGCCAATTATTGTTATTTTCCGCCTCATAATGAAATTTGGTTTAAGAATTTGATGCTATGGTTATAAGATACTGGCTGATGTGCACCCGGCGTTGCCAGGATTTTAAATTTTTTTAACAACGTTATGAAGTTGTGATTTCTTGCTTGTCGTTTGGGTGCCATAATTGATTTGACAGCGAAAGTAATGTCATGTGACGACTATTACTATCTCTAAACAATGAAATAAATAAACATAGATTAGAAAATTTTCTTTGATTCCAAACATTTATTTTTTTTAAATATACATAAATAATAAAGTTCTTAACCTACCTACCTTACCACTCGTGTTTTCCACTTTGAAAATATTCTACCCAAACAAACCTTCTTTTTAATATGTAATCTGTGGCTAACCAGAGTGGAATATCTATGGGCTAACCTCAATACAACATGTTTACAACAGGTTCAATGTTTTTCATACTAATTTTAAAACGTTATAGCAACAGTTTTACATATTGGGTTTCATTTAATCTAAACCTTCCAGGAACTAAATGTGCTATTTTCAGAGACACCGGTCTAGTAATTTTTGTGAAAATCGAGGACACACAGAGAAACATTCATTTTCAAATACAGAGATTATAATTCTTAACACTTCGTGTAAATGACTGTTTAGCATATATGTGTTGCATCGATTTAGGACATAAAAATAATAGAAGTAAAAACCTTTACGTTTTTAAGAAATTTAAAAGATTTTTTTTATAAAAATAATTTGTTATTAGTGTAATGAAACTTTTGAAATTTTTTTTAGGTTTTTTTTTTAAATGTGAATACCGCATAAGTTTTCAAAGCCAGTGGCACTATGGCAACCCCAATTGGGGTATGTTGCGAGGCTGATGGATGTGGGCAGGTGAATGCAACGAGGTAGAGGATGGTTGGGAAATACCTGGCTATTGAGACCGAGGGGCTGATTCCGGTTCTTTTTAAGGATAAGACTTCCTAATCAAAGTATTATTATAAATTATATGTGCATCAGACATACTTAACAGGTATAATTTATTATTACTTAATTTACACTTGTCATTTATTACAATTATTCGAATTTAAATAACTTTAATCTGACATTTTGGGCTTTAGGCATAAATACTAAAATTTTTATTCAATAACATTGTTATGCGACAAATTACTCCATAATAATTTTTAAGGTCAATTACGATAATATTGAGTTTTTCTTTTGTTAAAACGCAAATATCGATATATGACAGTTATCTTCCGGGAGAAGTGGAACCGCAGTGAGGCAAGAAGTCTCCATGACTAAGGATAAAGACAATGCCTTATAATTAAAAAGAATCAAAATCAGGCTTCTGGTCGCCAAACACGTCTAAAGTATCTACCATTCACAATGGCGCAATTATTTCACAAGTAATGTTATATATATATATATATTGGAAATAATAGATAAAGATGTTTCCTAGTTGCTACGCTAGCTTGGGCTGTGTTATAGAAAGTAGTCCATTTCGTTTCGTGGTCATATACAATAAGCTAACCTGTCGTCAGTAACCCTACTCGCTACGCTAGCTTGGACCGTGTTACAGCAAGTAGTCCATTTCGTTTCATGGTCGTATACAATAAGCTAACCTGTCGTCAGTAAAGATGTTCCCTACTTACTACGCTAGCTTGGGCCGTGTTATAGCAAGTAGTCCATTTCGTTTCGTGGTTATATACATAATATGCTAAGCTATCATAAAAAAATATGTCCCCTACTTGCTACATTAGTTTGGGCCGTGTTACAGCAAGTAGTCCATTTCGTTTCATGGTCATATACAATAAGATAACCTGTCGTCGGTAAAGATGTTCCCTACTTACTACGCTAGCTTGGGCCGTGTTATAGCAAGTAGTCCATTTCGTTTTGTGGTCATATACACAATATGCTAAGCTACCATCAGTAAAGATGTTCCCTACTTGCTACGCTAGCTTGGGCCGTGTTACAGCAAGTAGTCCATTTCGTTTCATGGTCAAATACAATAAGCTAACCTGTCGTCTAAGTAGTTTGTACACCTGTACATATTTTGTTATAGTTTTAAATTTGAGTATTTTAACACTAAAATACTACGGACAGTAATTCAGTAAAATTATTTCGTAATAATTCCAATAACGATGTTGTAAGTATAAAGATGCACTCTGTATACATTTTAGATAGCGGATTCGATATTCGGCTGCATCCAAAGTTTTTCACTACCTGAACGCTCAATGTCAATAGACAAAAAATACCATGTCAAAGTAACTCTTTGTAATAAAATTTACATGACCAAAGTACTCTTGTAATTTTCATGAATAATTCATTTGTGTTAATTCGTATACTGAAACGTTTAAACTTATTAAATGCATCCAGTTTGAGAGGTGGATATGGATCCCACCGCACTGGGAACCATTCGTTGGATAACCAAAATCTCCGCCATAGGTCACCCCAAGTGGTTCGCTACGTTTGGTTACTTAGCAGAGATGACCGGGTTAATAAGTTGAGATTTATCCAGGTCGTGGCGGTGGATGCGTCTGCGAACCAATTGCGTGGTGTGCCAGTCGGCCGAGACCCCTTGACCTCCCCAGCCTGTTAACTCTGTCGACCCACCGCCTTGGTCCTCCGCGGAAGGGATGGATTAATTCGGCGGTCACTCCTGGAAATATATGCCCCTAGATTTATACCCACCCCTCATCATTTTCCTTCTCAAAACTTTCTCTCATTCCTTTACTTAAAAAGATTCTCCACACAGAATCCCCCAAAGATGACATAGGTTTTGTGAAAAATTATTTTCCTCAGGGCCTCCTGAATGAAATTAATAAAAAAAAATGAAGATTCATAAAATTAATGGGAAATACTTTCTGTACAACTGTTTAATATATAAATATCAACATGTTTCGACACCGCAAAGTAATTGTACTTTTATTGAAGAAATGAAGATTCATTTCATAAAAATAGGACTCCAAATGAAGCTATGTCCTGATTGACTTTTGATAGAGTAATGTAAATGATATCAGAACCATACTTCTTCTTCACATGGTGTAGGTCATAGTGGGATGCTGAGGTTATTAAGCCAGTCCAAGGCATCGCTTCACTTGGTTCGGTACAGATGTGCCATAGAGAAACTGATGAAGGGGATATTCTTCTACGGTGTATTTTGTTGTTTGAATATGTCCTCATGCGGCGGCCCTGCCTATGCATAATTTGATAGTATTAAATTCTGCTTCGCAGACAAGTACCCATCTGTTCTAATTACCTAGTTTCTGAATGTATGTAAATACGAAATATGATTAACTGTGTCGCATCTTATTTGAAGAACTATGCATCACAAGCAGGCGATTAATTGGGAGTTAATTGAATGTCGCATTAGTGCACCATTAAAGCCTTAATTATTCTATTCCCATATTGTTATAAACGTGATCTTGGGAGCAATAATTGATAGTACATCAACAAATTTATTCATTATAAAGTCATTAACAATGTTCTAACTTGTATTATAATTGCTGTTTTATCGCCAGGTATCAAACATTAATTTGTTAATTATTGTTTTAATGGACTTTAGAATGCTCGTGTTCTAGGAGTATGTTATGCATCAGAGCGGAAAGAGCTAAGGTTATGGGTACAGAGGTCACATAATTTAATAAATTTAGATGGGTTTTTCCACAAATATCCCACCAATCTTTCTATAGTAACACCGGTAAATACCCTTTTTCTGAATTCAAAAATAATTGAAAATGATTTAGCTATGTTTAGTGACTTGATATGAATATTCAGATACTTCAGAAACTCTCACTAATTTTTCTTCTAACCCTTCCCCCGCTTCTTACTCTCTCATAATATTTCTCAAAATGTTTATCTAATTGTCCCACTTGCTCTTGGCAGTTGTGACTCATTACATTGAAAAATACATATTTTTTAATGTGAGTCCCAGTTGCTCCCAGCCATCTGAAGCCAGTGGGACTATGGCATCCCCGATGGGGGTATGTTGTGAGGCTGAAAGTAGTGGGGAGGGGAAGGATATGGAGAAGAAGAAGGTGGGGAAGTACTTAGCTATTCAGATCTGCTAAAACACGGCTAAAGCCATTTCAAGCAAGATTACGATTCGGAATGGTGGTATTTCAACAGGGCGATACTGAAAGTATCTACCACCCTGGAACGTGTTGCAAATATACTATTAATTATTTTAAATGAATAATTTGTGAAATAACACAAATTAATCAAATGAAATTTACTTGCTCACGCCGGGATTTAAACCCGCGATTTCCGGATTTGTACACGAGGCTCGTAACCACTCAACCACGGAGGCCGTCAAATATATATCTAACTGTCGAATTCCTCCAAAACTGCAAATACTCCTATATCTTTTGTGGGATAAGGTAAGATATATAAGACTATCTTTGCAATTAGGTTTCCTCAAATTTTATTTATTTATCCACTTTTATTTATCAAACAAACACTCGTTATAAATAAGTGTGTAAACATAATAAAAATGACATATTCCACACCAATTATGTTCCTTTATATATATATATATATGAAACAATCGTGAAAAGGGGCCCGATTTGAAGTGTCAAGAGCTCCATACATTTTCTAACCAAATGACGTCACAGTAGACGTTTTAATCTGTTGATTTTTAAAGCATTCTGTGGTACCAAAATTACATTTCTTCACATTTAATCACCCTATGTCGTCTCAATTTTAATGAAGGATTAATGGTTAATATTCGATCGTGGTTGCTATTATGAACATTTTGGGGAGATTGATAACTACTATGACGTCATTTGGTTAGAAAATGTATGGAGCTCTTGACATTTCAAATCGGGCCCCTTTTCACGATTGTTTCATATATATAAAGGAACGCAATTGGTCTAGAATATATCATTTTTATCATGTCTATATAGATATATAGTAACTTAATCTTAACTGTAAATTTAGTATAAGGTTTTGAATAACAAGGTCCCGTTAGACAAACTACTAAAAAGTAATTTTTCGGTACTTTTTGACAAATATATTTTGTAAAATTTCTTAATGTAATAAAAAAGAAAAATTACAAAATTTTATTATGTATTGCAACAAACAATATGTTTCACCGGAATACATTATTAGAGAAATTCTACTCATTTATACTTGGATCGCCTAACGTAGCCAGTACAGAGACAGAGGTGAAAAATACAGTTAATTATTCTGAATCTGGGGTAAACATATTTTTTAATTGTATCACTTGTGTCAACCACTTTTTAAATTATGCTTTACCTGTTGATAACCTATTTTGATAAATTAATTGTCCACGTACATGTAGCATGTGTGTACTGTATAATATAAAATAATATATTATAATACCTGTTTAATAATTCACGTAAAAATGCAAACAGCTTCATTTTTGCAAATGTGTAACAGGTCGGTAGAAACCTAAACAAGTAGATGTTTAAAAAAAACTAAAAGAACAAGCCGATTTCAGCGCTTTCATTAAACAATAATTACAGGTTCTTGGAGTATTAAAGTGATTCTATTAACCTTTTTATTGTACCTACCTGAAACAATAATAAATTGAAGCATTTAATTATAAACTCCTGTACTTTTTCAATACCATTTTTGGTTGGTTTTATTGTGACGTAAGATTTCTTTGTTTTAAAATCGCATTGCGCTGTGGACAGGTAAAAAGTAGTTCGTAATAAACTTTCCAACGATATAATACTTTATTCAAGGTGATTGAAATGTATCAGAAATTAAGTAAGGCATTTTGAAGGTTATTTAACCGTTACGTTTTAATACAGTAACATTTTTAATGAATTTCATTCTATTATTCCTTAGAAAAATATGTAACATATTTAATAGCTAGATAATTTGTCAAAGGCAGTCATTCAAATATTATAATATTATTTATATTTTAAATAACACGGTTAAAGATAATATTTTAAATAAATCATGCACTTTTTTTGTACATAGGAAAGACATCAAGAAATTTTAATATTAGAGTTAAGGAACACCTAAGGTGTTTAAGTAATAATAATTATTCTCAATTTGCCAATCATATTTTGGAAACCAATCATTCTTTTGATTTAAATAAAGGTTTAAAATTGTTACGTACAACACAACCGGTTTACAATTATACAAATTTGAAATTTTAGAAATTAGAAAAAGTGTTAATAGTTAATTTTCTTTTTTTTAAATAGCTACCTTGAATTTATTTTAGTACTAATATTAACAATAAAAATATATTTTTTTAAATTTGTATTATAAATTTGTTATTGAATGTTTTACAATATTTTTTATACAAATTTTTGATAAATTATTACCTACCTTAATCATGTTTTGTTTATGTTTATAATTTGTCTATTATTGCATCATTATGTTCTATGTTTATCATTTGTCTATACTTGACAATATGATTTATTAGTATTCTGTATATTCCTGATGAGGAAAGATTCGCTTTCGAAACATGTTAATATTATTAAATTAAAAACGAACACAAATTTGCCGTACATAATATAAAATATTATTTATTTTTTAAATGTTTGGTTTTCATATTTTTATTTGCGTAATCATATTTAAATAGTAGATATGATATTTTTATAAAAAATACACTAAACTCGCAAATAATTTTCCAAGTTGCCTCTAAAATTAAAATAATAATTTTTTTTCGTGGCCTATACTTCATAATTTAAAACATAAATAAATAAAATACTTATATAATTGAAAATACACTTTGTATATACCACTTTACTTAAAATATATAAATATTTCTACATGTTTCGATAGCAATGCTATCATCTTCAGGAATAAATGAATACATAAAATACTTGTCATGCGTACTAGATATTTACTAAACCTTTAATTAAAAAAAATGTATCATTCAGTTTGGATGGGTATTTTGGCCACAAATCCAAAATTATGCTATCTATGAAACAGGCAGCGCAGCCGTTCCTCTTAAGGGAGGCTATCGAAAAAGAGTTGGTGTCTATGATAAATGGTTTTCCAGATTGCATTAAAAAAAATCAATTGTATCTACCTGTTCATATATTGGAAAGTAAAACAATGAACGATAGTATTGTGTCGTAAAGAGGAACGTAAATTTGAATTAAAATTGTGAATTCATCACGCACTGATAGTAAAACCGCAGTTTTGTTCAAACATATTTATTGAAATATTTGCATTTGGCATTTTCTCAGTGGTTTGAAAATATGTACGTGGTTTTTTAATAATAAATAATAAATGGATTATTTCTATAGCGCCGTTTTCGTGAGAAAAACACCTCAAGGGCGCTTTACAACATAATTTATCTAACCTATACCTTATCACTTAGACTTATATATAATAATTTACATATTAGAATAATTACTAATGGCTTACAGCTAAGATTTATAACTCGAAAATGCCGAATTCAGACTTATAATTAGTTACTTACATCTAAGACTTATATAGATAGCGACTTACAACTTAGGCCTGTAGCTAATGACTTAAAACTAGTGAGAGAGTCTTACAACTAACATATTTACATTTTAGAATAAATTATGTACAAAATGTTACTATTTGGAAAATCAGAACATAACCTGATATTGAACAGCAGTGGGGCGAGTGTGTATATGATACATTACAGCTGCATTTGTATGCCTCTGATTTTACTACTAATTAAACTGATCTTCATTTCTAGAAAACAATTATGATTAAAACAGTTGTTTTATATATTTACATTAATATCAGAAAAAAATGTTCTAAATCAAAAATTTTGAGTCAGATAATGTCAAAAGTCAGAAAACAGAAGAGTGTATATACAGATAATGTATAGTGTATTTGAATGCATGCATAATACAGAGTTGTTTGGCTATCCATCCTCTCTGCCTACACAGTTGTGTAGGCACAGTTGTTATTATATCGCGTGATTGCAAGATCTGAATAAATTAAATATATTGCATTATAAATAACCCTTACGAAGATGCACATTGCCCGTGTGGGGATAAACCCGGCTAACACGTTTTATCGATGGTCATTTGGTAATCAAAGGAGCCGTCTCTTGTAGGTGTTTAACTATCATTTCTCATAAAACTGTACACTACGGGATTTCCAAGTCGCAGATGAATTAATGAAACATGTTACCAAATCCAATCATAAAATACAAAGAAATAATTAATGAATAGGTGCACTTTCCTACCCAACATCTGACAGATTTCCAGAATTCAAAACAACACGTGATGTTGTCTAAAAATTATTTTAGTAGTTTTATTCTTTAGCAATTTTCTCCCTAAATATTTTGTTACAAATACTTTTTTTTAATTAAAAAAATATATCGTTGAGTCATTGTAGATGATTACAAAAGTGAGTGATAGATACTTCAAACACTACGTTATTATTTAATTTAACAAAATATAAAGCGCCCTTGAGGTAATTTTAATCACTAAACGACGCTATAGAAAAAATGAACCATTTTCTATTATTACCCTGGTAAAAGATCACCATCCAGAATCGATATGTTGCTTGAAATGGCTTTAACCGTGTTAAGTGACCAGATTTGAATAGCGAGGCACTTTCCAACCTACCTTGGGGATGCCATCGTCCCGATAGCTCTGGACAGCTTGGATCTTTTGTGACTCTTGCGATATGTACACTAAATAAAGTGAAATTTAATATTTGATAGCATCAAATATACTATAACTATCAATGAGTAGGTTCTATAGAATCATGTAAAATTTTACTTTTATAGCAAGTTTTTATTTACAAAAATATTTATGTACATATAATGAGAACTTGGTTTATTCTTAGACATTGGAAAATAACTATGGTAGTTTTATGGCATTAATTATGAACAATAAGACACGATTATTAAGCCTTGCTTATTTAATAAGTTAATAGAATTACTTTATTTAAAACACTATCTACGTGAGGGAGCTTTGCTTTTAAAACATGTATATATTTATATATTAAAAACAGTGGATACATTTTTTTTTAAATATTTTAATTATGACGCCACAAATTAATTACGAATATTTTGAAGAAACTTTACTTATTTATTAAAGTTTTATCTTAATTAATATTGAATATTAAGTAATTTAGATAACATTACATAACCGGGAACCTGAAAATTTAACGCTATTTTTTGGTGAATTTCGCGTTATTTTTGGCGAAATTCGTGTTATTTTTAATGAAATTCGCGTCGTTTATGGGAAAAGTCGTATCATTTATTAGCAAACCTGTGGTATTTTGAAACAAAAGTGGTATTTTGTTCCCCTTTACGAAATATCGCAACAAAAGTGGTGTTTTATTCCCCTTTACGGAATATCGCAACATACTCGTAAGTGGTGTTTTGTTCTCTTTTACGGAATATCGCAACAAAAGTGGTGTTTTGTTCTCCTTTACGGAATATCGCAACAAAAGTGGTGTTTTGTTCTCCTTTATGGAATATCGCAACAAAAGTGGTGTTTTGTTCCACTTTACGGAATGTCGCAACAAAAGTGGTAATTAAAATTTATTTTTATTTTTTGTTGTATTTTTTAATTTTTTAACAAATTAATTTTTTTGTTTTTGTTTTTTAAAGATCTAAAAAATAATGACAGTACATATGCGGCGATTTCGACACGGCATTAGTGCATTCCATTTTAAGGCTGTTCAAGCCTGTCAAAACCACATGCAATGAAATATTTAGCACTATAATAATATTATCTTATTTTAAAAAATCAAGAATATCACGTGAAAATGACAAAATTAGCGTTAAAATTATGAAAATCGCGAACGTAAATTTACAGGTCTATATTAGTTTCAAAATTATAAATAATAACTACAATCTTTCCTATGTGGGTACCGCCATAACCAGCAACATATTAGCATGTTTAAAAGTGCTTAGCTCATAAATTTCGGAGTGCTAATATGTTTCGCACACTTATTTCCTTGAGATAAACAGATAAAAATAAACCTTCGTCGAGCGATGAACCAAGAGGTATTTTTCTATAGACCTTTGGAGCGCCCGGTCAGCGGAGTTCAGAACCCAAATAATGGTATCGTAAGGATTACGTTGCCAAGGTCGAATATTCACCTCGCAATTCGATTGTAGGCGGCATACATATTTGGCGCAATTGTATACAATCAAGGGATTTGACATAAGTGTATATCAGTTGAAATTCATACTATATACAAATATTTGGAAGGTTTACTCGCTGTCCCATCATTGAATTTCTCCAGAATCGGAAAAATTAACTTAAAAGTCATACGAGATATTTTCCTGCTATTATACAACAATGTATTAAGTTATGATCTAATTATTTAAGCGAAAATCCCTCACCAACACAAGAACCTTGTTTCTTTATGGCGAGGAAGAGCTATATTATGTTTTTGTTATACTATATGAATTATGTTTTATGTATATACTTACTGTAAAAAAAGAATAATCATATTAAATGAAGAAATATAATAAAATAAAATAAAAATAAAACTACGTGCATATGAATTAATTCGAAATAACGATAAAATTATTATGCGATACTGTAACCATAATATTTTTAAAGAGAAAAATATATGTTAGATTTTTTTTAAATTTACATAGCATTTATCAAAATAAAATTAGAAATACGACTTTCTAACCATCCTACGCAAGTTTTATAAAATACTAGCTGATGTTTACCCGGCCTTGCTCGGGATTTTTTTAAAAATATATCTAAATAAGTTCTTAAGTAGGACCTACTTGTGTTTTCCATTTTGAAAATATTCTATCCAAACAAACCTTCTTATTTTTAACATGTAATCTGTGGCTAATCAGAGTGGTATATATTTGGGCTAACCTCAATACAGCATGACTTGCAAATCGCTTTCATTGCAAATCATTTTCATTGCAAATCATTTTCGTTGTAAATCATTTTCATTGCAAATCATTTTCATAGCAAATCATTTTCATTGCATATCAGTTTCAATTATTGCGATCAAGGTCTCCGAGAAAAAACCCAAATATAAAATGATTTACGATTTCACCAGAAAACCATTCTTTTGTCTATTGCGACGGGATGTCCCGTTGATTTGGGTACAACAACCTTAGTACGTGATGCCTTATTAGAGAACAGCCAGAATAATGGTAGGAAGTCATTCAATGTCGAATGTAAATATTCACGGGGTTTATTAAACCATATTATTTTAACATTACTTTGAGCAGAATAAATTTATAATGGAACATTATTAGAAATAAAAGTTAATTGGTGCATGTCGCTTCATTTTGAGTTTTATTAGAATTTTGATACCATGGAATCAAAAAACACTTGAAAGTCTTAAAGAATGGAGTTTCTCTGAAAAGGTTGCTTTGATTTTGACATTCCACACCGAAATCTGTGCAAATCTCACGAAGCCAGAGTTCATTTATACGTCAGTAAGAAAGATAATAAAACAAGGATTATATTTTATTCAATAACTCAATGAAACGTATAAACCTCATTGCAGTACGTATTTTTTTAAACATTGAAGATAATATTCACAAATCTCAATATGAAACAGAAAAGACACAGAAAACAAAAAGGTAACGGTGGCATCTGAGACTAGAGCCCAGAATCTCTCGGTATATCCGAAAGCAGAGCTCTAACCAATTGAGCTAATGCAACCCTATTGCTTTCCATATTTTTTTATCGATATCATACTTCAATTTTAAGAACTGTTAATATCATTTCCAATTAAGTCACATATATTTTTGGGTACTATCTTTCCATATTGCTTGCAATATTCTACCAGAATTTATTTGAAATATAGATAGTGTCTCAGATATATCTATCCAATTTTTATTTATATGGGACCTATATTGACTTTTTCAAGTCTAGAGTTAATATATTTTTTTTTATTTAAATAACTAATTGAAGCTTATTAACCTCACTGTAATATTTTTTTAATCATAGAAGATAATATTAACAAAACTCAAATGAAATATGAAAATAAAACTAAAAAAATTGTAACTAAATTGTAATTGTATCTGAGACTCGAACAAATTAAATGATTATATTTTACACGAGAAAAAAATACTATAAAATATTAAGACACGATGAAATAATTGGTGAATTCAATCAATTATTAAGCTTAACAAAGCATTCTTGGAAATTCTTTCTCTACTCTTCCTCGCCTCTACCTATAACTGTTTCTATTGTTTTTATTTCTCTTATTATATTTACATAATCGCTTGCGGCATATGATCGAATTTCGCACTATAAACTACAACCTCTGCCAGTCAGATGTAAACTCTCTGAAGTATTCTTTTTATACAAAATTATACATGAATCAATTGATACACCAAACATTTTATCATAAATTAATATTAATACAACAATATGAAAATCAATAAGGAGGGTAAAAGACATTTTCTATGTTAAAACCTATCAAATGAATACGGGATATTTCTCTCCTTTACGGCGGATATTAAGAAATTACAATACACGGTGCTCTAATAATGAAATATACATTTTTAATGACACGATTAATCAATTTAAAAAAGTTTTACCATTTATAACAAACTGATATTGTGATGATACCCTTTATTAAGTACCCAAACGGTGTAACATCAGCATAGATGACAATAAGGAGTTAGTTTATATACCAACTTTATAATATGTTTTCGACCTTTCACTTATTTTTCATTATTATTATCATTTTTGCGATATGTTTGTTGTCGTTCATTGTACTTATTAATTATTATATAAGGGTCTTCTACCAATAGATAATAATGGTACAATAACATTTCAATAGACGTATGAATTGGTTTTCTAAAAGTAACTAAAAGTACGAAAAAAACTAAGCTGAAAACCTAATCTAACCTAACCTAATTAATCTTTTTTGATGTGTGTGGAATTATCCGGTCACCGAAGAGAACACAATTTATTGCTAGTTTTTAATCAAATCACCTTTCCATGTTCAACTTGAAGTAACGTACAGTCATCATCACCCTTGCAAGAATATCGATCTGCCTCGATAAATACAAAGTTGCAACACACCGTTAATGATCCATTGTTGTTGATTGTTTACTGGAGAGTTTGGAGGCACCGAATCTTTTTTCTCCACACATCAAGTTCATTAATACCATTAAGGGTTAATTTATTGCTAGTTGCTAATGAGATATATAACGTTATGTAGTACTTAATGATATTTAAAACAAGAGTATTTTACGTACCTATAATAAATTGATACTTAGTTAAGTTTTGGGTTTATTTATGGGACACTATATAAATGTAGAAATATTCCTAATAGATTATTAATTATAATATCTTTAAAAGATTGGTATTCACTTTGTGGCGTCATGCTTTGTATTCACCACTTTATCAATATATTCATATCAATACAGATTAATAAAGTGGTGATTACAAAGTATTTTTTTATTAATTTATTAGATTATTAATTGTTTTAGTGTTTAATTCGTAGTACTCCATTTAATATATTTTTTACATTTTAATATAAATCAATTTTACTAATGTTATTATTAAGTTCTGCGAGTATTTTTAGTTTTTATTATTCTGACAGCTGTTTCGGCGTTCAAGGTCATTTTCAATCTGCCATTTGAAAATGGTCTTGAACGCCGAAACAGCTGTACAATATTAGAAAAATAAAAATACTTGCTAAACGTAATAATAACATTATTGAATTTGATTTATATTCATTTTTTTAAATCCCATTAGAAGTTAAGCTATAAAATTTTGTACGAACATGTTTCATATTCTTTTTTTAGCTTTATACTGTTTTTTTTTAAATTAGATATTTGCACTTCGTTCCAAAGTGGAAAATACTCTCAGTATCGTCTTGATGAGATACTACCTTAGAATCGAAACGTTATGTAAAATGTATTTAGCTATGCTTAGTGATAAGTTCTAAAGAGTTAGGTACACATTTTTCTTCACCTCTCCTACTTCCTCGTGCCTTACAATATTCCACAGGTGTTTTGAAGATGCACTGGAATGCTGATTTTTCACAAAACCTGTTGAAAGATCACCATTCATAATTGAAAGTTCCTTGAAATGTCTTTAACCGTATTTAGTGACCAGACCCAATTAACCTGGTACTTCATAACCTTCCACCTCTCATCTATTTCCCCTCCCCATTACCTTCAACCTCACAACATTCCCTATTTGGGCTACCATAGTCTCACTGGCTCCAGACGGTTGGGGGCAGCTGGGACTCAAAATGGGAAAAAAATACAAATCGTCCAATTATTATTATTATTAGATGCATTTAAGTACTATACCGAAAAACAGATTTTTATTTGCCCGCATTCGTGACTTTCTTCACAGTACCCTTTCAAAATAACGAACCGAAGTAATACGTACGACCACAAATTTATGCACGAGTATAAAATTTATCGAGAGCATTTCCTATTCCGATTCTGTCTTCATCTCCCTCTCCCCCCTTCCTTCTTATTTTTTTTTCTTTATCCTGTTAGCTTCATAAATAAAACATCTGTATTTAACCACTGTTAGCACAAGAAACTTTATTGGCTTGCCTTTTGTTAAACTTCCTTCGTATATATAATTTATATTAAAAGCTTATTTGTTTCTTACAAATAAATAAATAAATCATTATACTTTTGACGTAAAGGGAGACAGAATGGATCAAAACAATTTGAATCTAATCATATTTTAAGCATCTTAAGTACGTGTCGACCGACAAATTTCTGAGAACATTCTTCGTTTCTCTCATCAGACTAAAATGTTAAATAGACTTTGTTCCGACAAGTCCGGGCAGTTGGAGTCTTGTGTAAAATAAATGACATGGCGATCGTAAATTTTACACCAATCAATTTCCCACAACTTCTCGCGTACCGATTTAAATTGTTAAAAACTGTTTATTTTTCAATAGGAAAGTAGACAAGCATACAATATTATTACAAAGGCGGCCCATGCTAATTAAAATTTGGGCCAAGTACGAATCGGGATAAGTTATTGCAAATAATTACTCAATCTTTTGTTTCGAATCCTTGAAGCAAATTTAAATGTTTACGCAGTTTCTAAAGGTAGCGCAAAAAGTTTTTGCCCTATACTATTTCCAAATCTACTTAGGACTATGGAAACAGACTAAAAAAACCGTAATTAATTAAATTTTTATTTGTTTTATAAATACTTAAGTAGTGTTTTTGCAGAATTTCTTTAGCAGTACAATTTTATTGTCATTTTTTCCCAAGGTTAAGAGACTTTTAAACGGTCAACTAAGTACATAATTCTGGTTTTAATATACGTACGTAAATCGCCCAACCTTGTTTGTCTCATTACATGAAACAATTGCACGGTTTAATGGTTTTTGGGCGAGTTTTCAATGTAATGGGGAACGGTTGGAAACTGGGAGGTTCTCACGTTTAGTGACTGCTCACATATCGACCCTGAGGATGGACAATCCGTTAAAAAAACTTAATGAAAGACATTGACTGAGAATAAGATATCTGACAACTTATTTGTTATGTAAATAGTACATAAATACAAAATACGCTAAAAATGTAAAAACATTCATACGGTATATAATTAAGTGACGATTCACTTCGACTGTACTTACCCCAAATGACGTAAGGGTCAGCAGGCAAAAATATGCGCTATGCAGGCTGCTACCTAAAGAAATACTACGAAGTATTTATATGTTAATTGTATAAGGTAATTAGTAGAATGTAAAAGATTCATAATTTAATACTTCTCTAAATGTAATCATTTTAACTCTGCATGAAATACGTAATAGAATTTTAGGTACAACGTTCAAAATGGCTTTCACTGGTTTTCAAACTGTACATATATATTTTTATAAGCTAATCCTTATGCATGGCTTTTTTTACTTTCTATTATAATTTTTCCAATTTTCAGCATGTTTATATACTAAATCCATATGTTTACACTAGACTTCATACAAAGTAACTATACTCCGTTGATCACCATGAAACAGGCAGCTGCCTAGTATGGTGATTTAATGTATCTACTCCATGTGAATGTCTTAATTAAATATCATGTATTTTATAAATAAATTACATATTTTCAGACATATTTCATAGAAAAATTAATTTAAAATTACTTTGCGGTCACCACTTTATTAATTAAAATGATGAATGAAAAGTAATTTATTAATAATGATGCCAAAAAGTGAATACCAATCTATTGAAGAAATTATATTTCACAGAATGTAAGAATTACGGTATCAGGATTTTTTTTCATTTGAAACCTTATACATGTTACTAGATACTCGTATCGAATTTCTAGATAAATCATTTGTGGTATTGCTTGAGTTAGCAAACTGCAAAATGATATTTAGGGCTATTTTTGATTTGAGAACTGGTCCTTAGCATATAAGAATAATATTCTAAAACAATAACTTTGTTCACATCACTTTTATTTTATAATTTTGCCGACCGGGTTTCGCTACTAACATAGTTTCTTCAGGGCAGTATACAACTAAACTATGAACTAAGATACACATATAACGTGTCTTGTATTTTTATAATGTTTTTGGCTAAATTCATCTTAAATCTTAAATACATTTTGTTACATGGTTTAATAGGACTGTGATTTACCTAATTTATTAATTATATAATTTATAAGGGCTAAAAACGTAGCTGTGAGTTAAACTGTTTAAATATGATATTAACGTCATTAATTCGAAAAATATATGTATTATTGTTACAGGTTTATTTAATAATAATAGTATTAATTCTATTTATTTATTTGAAACACACATTATTTAACAACAAAATGTAAGAAAGCTTTGACTGACCAAATAGGAACAAATCCCGTTTTAGGACAGTCAAATTGACAAGTTTAGTTCATATTAAATGCCATTATACAAAAATAGAAGGGGAAAAAGCTAATATTGACATAGTATGGTTATATAATATATCTAGAAAAAGGTATAATAATTAACTATAAAGAGATATGAAGAATAGTACAGAAAAAAATCATTGTGCATACCAGATAATTTAAGTATGGTATAATAATTAATACAGAATAATAGTTAAGTTCTAAGAGATAAGAAAAAAAAATAGAATAATCTTTTACGTATACCAGATAATTTGAGTATAGTAAAATATCGTAGTTGATGAGAAAAACAAATATTATAGAGTAAACAATTATGTATATGTGTTTGATAGGTACTGGTTGGTGCTATGAGGAAAAAAGTGCGTTTAAAATTGAATACTAAAAAAAGATTATTGAGTAATATTGATAAGATTGAGTTACGTGTCACTCAGCTTTATGAGCCGACGACGAATCTCGGGGATTTAACTATCAAAGTAAAGTGCAATTGTGATTAAATATTGTGTTGTATATTTTTAAAATATTGTTTACTACTGTAGTTTTCTTACTCTTCGTATAATGGTGAAGTTTTCAATGTCTTGTTTTCTGTTTTTTTATAATGATTACATAATATTTGTCATATTATTGTTACGATAAAATATACAAATATACGCAAAGGGAGACAATCGAAACTAAACCAATAATATCTCGCTAGTCAAGGATCAAGTGTACTACGCCTAGTACCTACTTAACTACTTATTTAAGGATATCGCTTCCATTCTCAGTTGATAAGTCGAGTAAGGTCAATAATCCTTCACAACCTGTTTAAATTCAAGGCAAAGGCGGTGAAGCCAGACCTCGGCTAGAATCCAGATCTCAATGCGGCCATACAGCCTCCTTCAGGTTTAAAGATCACCTGTTTGTTTGCCTGGCTCACCGACAAGTAGGCTTTCTGAACGGAGGTCCCTATTAAAGACATCGCCCAGTGCAGAACCTGTTAATTAAAAGGGTTGATAACTACGTAGGTTTTATCCTGTTCTTAAAGTCTTCATATTGTATTTGTGTCTAATGTGCATATTATTCCATCAAAACAAAATCATTATCTAGACCGGATTATGAATTAGTACGCCTTCCATCGATTTTTATAAATTACTAATACACTATAGCCCACACGGAAGTATTAAATAATATTATAATAATTGGAGGACTAATTTTTTATCACAGAAACGTTTACGAGTGTATCCATTTAAAAAGATAGAATATGGCAACAACGTATAATCCAGTTTTTTTTACGGATTCTTGTACGGATTTTCTAAATCTCTTGTGTGCACTCATCGGAAGAGCTTTGATGTGTTATGTACAACATACCTGTGCATCAGTGGCCTGCAGTCCATAGAGGCTGTAAAGCTGTGCCTACCCTAAAATACTACAAATTTCTGATCAAAACGTATTTTTCAATGAATCTGGTAAGGAACTTTTACGCTCATTTGGCCGCAAAATAGACATTTTATAATACTCAATGTATAATTTATACCCGAATGTGAAAAATTACACAAATTCTACATTTGGCCATAGGGCCATGCACGCACTGCTACGTATAGGTACAAATCGAAATATTTTCTTATTTATCATTTATTATTTTTTGGCCTATTATGTTAAATTGCGCTTCCTCCTCATTTAGCCAAAGTTTTGGACAGCGTTACAGTATCCATCATCAGGGCAGATCTACACTGGATCTTCAGATGGCAGATGTACAGAATATCTCAAAACCTAATCAAGAAAATACTTTGACCCTGAAAATCTTAAATCATATAATATCGAAATTCGTTTTTCTTGAGAAAGGAAGCCAATTTTACCCATTAATTCAATTAATATTGTCACTCCCATGGAATTTTGTTATGTTTTGGTAGATCTTAAATCATAGAGTTTTTTGTGTCACTGTGGCAGTTGTTATGAGTCTGTAAGAATATCGGTTAATACTCTAAAAATATCAATTTACACGTATATTTTTCATGTATATATTTGGCCATATTAGGTGCATATTATTACGCATTTATAATCCATTCAAACATATGTATAAATGTAGTATTATATTAGGTTACTGTTAGTGTATTAATTTACAAGTGAATGTAGGATCACAAAGGACAGCATATCGGCATCTTTTCGACAACAGAAAACGTCGAATGTTCCATTTGAAGGTTGCTGTAATAAACATAGAACAATATTATTAATGTCATGGAATATATACTGCGTCGTGTAATGTAATATTATGTCCGTTGCGGTTCCATTTACCATCGACTTTACCCAACTGGCTGATGCCATGTTACAAACAATGTTACAAACAAAATAACACAATATAATACATTGCTTCATGTCGTTATTTATAATAGATCAGATGCTGGCAGATCACGAACAGGGACTATTAAAAATTATATGAAAACAGTGGCGTAACGATAGCTGCCTGCTAGGATCCCAGGCAATCCTGTTAAAGGGGCCCAAGCACTTACCACGAATGTGAATACAATATTTTTTTTTTTTTAAACTACTGTATTAAATATGTTAATAACTACATGTTTCATGTGCAAAGCTCCCCTCTTCAAGATAAACAATTTACCTGAAGAGGGCAGCTTAGCAATCATTAGATATTTACATATTAAATACAGTGGTTTTTAAATTAGTTTTGTAATTATTATTGACTTAACAAATATGACTCTACAATGTTATTTTACGTCTTTTGAAGAAATAATAAAATTATTAATAAATGAATTAAAAATTACTTTGTAATCACCACTTCATTAATGTATATATATATCAACATGTTTCGAAAGCGATGCTTTCCTCATCAGGAATATACAGAATACTAAAAAATAATAATGTCAAATATAGACAAATGATAAACATAGAATAAATGTAAGAATAGACATATTGAAACATGTTGATATGTATATATTAATAAAGTGCTGATTACAAAGTAATATTTAATTTATTTATTAATAATGACCCCACAAAGTGAATTAAAATCTTTTGAAGAAATTATAATAATATTATTACTTGGGTAATTTTCATATGGCAATTTAACTAAATTATCGCTTTAATTGTACTTTATAAAGCTAGAAATTAACATAACTCTTTTGAAAATCAATATAAAAAACATAATTTATTTAGATTTATCATTAGTTAATGAAATAAGCGAATGTTGTTTCATGGATGAAGGCTTTCTTTTTTAATTTTTTTTTATTGATATTTACATACATGATTTTCGACTACCAAACTAGGCGCATGCCCGTATTATGGTAGTCGAAAGGCTGTGAAAACGTTTTACCTTGTGGAATAAGCTTTTAAGGAATATATATTTTTAAAGATTTCATATGATAGATATACTCGTAGATGGTCCGACGCATTGTAGGGAACCCACTTGAACAGCGCGGGTATAAATTGTGCACCCTAAAGTTAAAGTTTTGACTAACGGAAATCATTACCGTTTTTGTGAAAGTGCTGTGAAACAAGACACATATAAGGTATACATTTGTACAAAAAAATTATGATATTATCGAATTTATTGAAGTTAATTTCAACTCAGCTCTAAAACTAGGTTCTCAATTTTTTTATTTATTTATTTTTAGGTTTTTCTCATAAACTCCTTGGATGGGGACATATGAAGTAATCTCCGCCACAGGCACATTTTTTAGATGTAACGGATAGTTAGTGTGATAATGCATTCGTGAAATAAGTTCACTATTTTACATTCGTTAGGTACATATATATAGTTCAGTGTAAATCATAAGCAAAAACATTAAGTCGTTATCAGACGAAGATATACTGCGATCGTCGCCACTATTAAATTACACGTACCGACGAAGAATACAAGAAAAAATGTAACATTTTTCTGCAACACGTACACAACCAAATATAAGTCACACTCACTATCCGATAAGATGCATGATTTGGCAACAAGTTTAGATGTATTGTCGATATATTTGCTGACTCCATTTATAAAATATAACGTCATCTATACCAGCACTTTGATGAATCCTACAATTGACTATCGTAGATTGGATAATGTAGCGTTAATGATTTGTGTTGTAATATAGTTTTCGTTTTCTATTTTATGCTACCGTTAAACGCTTTAAAGGTATTGTTTAATGTTACTGTATGGTTTAAAATCTTTATTTACTTATAATTTTAAATAGCTTATTATAATTTTCTGTTCAAAAAGTCCATGTAAAAGTCCAGATGTATAAATAAATATAGTATATTTTTACGTTCACCCTTTATTGCGCACCTAAAAAAAGTGAGACGAGCGCCTTCGATGACTAGGACCCATGCAGCTGCGTTTGCCGGTAATGCTATCGATACGCCACTGTTTTAACAATAGACCCGAATGACATTAAGGTTAAAAATCTAAGGAAGTTCGTGTTGTTTTATTTGTTGGTTATTGGATTCAACGTTGATAAGTTTTTACAATAGGTAATAGATAAATTTTATTCTTTTTACGAAGGTACACACCGTGGTATTATGTTTAGTTGCCACGTATTTAAACAATTTTTTAAATAATTGGTCAATAATTTTGCTACCCGTGTTCGACCCATATTTCAATACGTTTTAAAAAAAAAACATAAATTGAAAATGAAATGAAACAAACAAACAATATGGTGCGGGTCAATACTTATTTTTAGACGGTAAAATGAATATTGGAAAGCTTCATAGCTCATAATGGAAATTAAGTAAGTTAGCTGAAAAAATAAATGTTGATGTACAAATTAAAAATAGCCCAAATTTAATGACGCCAGAGATCACAGTTTTTTTTTGTTTTTGTTTCTGACAAGCTGATTTTTGTAGTACAGTTAAAATTCTTTAAACACGAATACTGATTATTATAGTATTACCTCAAAGCCAAAAAAGAGAATTTAACTAACTAACCATAACGCCTTTCCACTGCACGGGTAGGAAGAGAGGACGGACGACCAAACAAATCGACCTTGGCATACACTTCTTACTTCATTCACATTCATACAACGTCTCATACATTCTCTTCTGTTATTCCGCCTTCTGACATGGCCCTACTCAAGTATTTGATTCACTTGATAGTGACATGTCTTCCTCGGGCGTCCCCGGCTTTTTCTTCTATTCACATTCGTTCATTCGCTCTACATGCCCAAACCACCTGGAATTTAAATGAGGAAATAAAATTAATAATTAGATATCATTAGCTCAGTGGTAGAATGTTGTCCTAGTAAGAAAGTGATTCTGGATTGGATTCCCAGATGCGGCCGTTACCTTTTTCATTTTCTGTGCATATTTCTGTTTCGTGTTTCATTTGAAATTTGTTAAAAATCTTCAATGATTAAATATCAAATAGAGTACTTTGCTTCATAATTTGATGCCATTACAAGAGATCTCGAAAATAATCTCCGGGAATTTGACCGAGTTACGAGTGCATGTAATACCTCATCATGCTCTTAGATAGAAGTTTTCTACATCTTCTGAGGTCGACTCCTATCAATATGAATTTCACCACATCAGATTACTTACTTTACCAATAAAACTGAATGTATTTAAAACATTTTGCCAATACTAAACAAGTTGGTAATCTGTAGTGGATAGTGCAGGGATACACAACCGTTTTAGCCGGATGACCAATTTATCAATTTTCAACATGTACGCGGGCCGCAGGGGGAAGGGTACCTACACATGGTTAACTTTGCAGTCGGTGGCGTCGCCAGTGTAGATGTGTAGTGGTCATTACAACCAATAATTTATCTTGGTATAACGACTTTAGGCTAAATCTTTAGACGACGAAATTGATGACAACACTCAAAGACTGTGGTTATTATACAACACGCTAGTGTCAAGTGTATTGGAGTCGAATTCTATCGTTTAGGCCCCATGCGAACTAACTTCCATTTTGTGCATTGAAAGAGTTCACAAGAAATGTGTAAGATTTTTATGATTCTGCGTGACGATACCATTGTCTTTATCCACGTATTTATATTTTTCTTGTCACCAATTACCATTTCTTAGAGAAACGTAGAGGTATTGCTCTGCTAAAATACATATTTTATTTTACCTAAAGAAAACATATATAATATAACACGAACTCACCTACGTGGAGAGCTGCGTACTTCCTAAATACGATGGATAAAAAAAACTATTTATGGGGTATTTGGCATTGCAAATACACTGCAAAACGGTACAATTATTTTGAATTAGATGACAAATCTGTAATGTTATTAATATTTATAGAAATTTTAATTTAAAAAAAATCAAATAAAATAATTTTAAAATAGGATGTATGTCGTAAATCAGGATTTCAAAATAAATTTTTGGTTTGGTAACTTTTTGTATTTAATAAAATAGAAACCATTTAATAAAGCAATCATAGAAAGTAGTGGTGGGCGAACCGGCTCGGTTTAGTGATCCGGATCACTAAATCAGCTCTTTGTTAAGACAATCCACATGAAAACTGGACGAAAAAAGTATCGTATAACAGCGTCTTAAGGCGATGCAATGCGAAGTAATGCAAAATCATGTGTTTTCGGTTTGAGAATTTGATGACCTAGAAACGTCATAGATGATTTAATTAAATACTCCAAGTAGATCACACCCTGGCCTTTTGTTTAATCGGGCATTTTTTGGTATGTCCCTTTATAAGCCTAGAAAAAAAGTAAAGTATCAGACATTAAAAAAATGTTTAAAGCGTAAACTCTCCTACTTACGAATCCCTTTTCCGATATTTTCATATTGTTCATTGTGGTGAATTATTTTTTTTAGAATATGACCGTAAAACATTTTAACAATTATGTCTGAGCTTTACAAAATAGAATAAAACACGCATTTTATTGATGTTTTTTTTGCGTAATCAAAACATGCGACCGATGTAAAGGGATTTTCAACCTTGTCACCACCTGCATAAGGAGCGCGTGATTTCGTTGAAATTTTAGATGGTGGATCGCCTTAAGGACGTCTTTAGGAGAGCCAAGGGAGCGAGGGATAGGGCATGATGCGGGGGGACGCGAACCGCCGTTCAAACGAGCCGGATCACAGAACCGGTAGACTACAAAGAGCTGATTTAGTGATCCAGATCACTAAACCGAGCCGATTCGTCCATCACTAATAGAAAGCACAACAATAAAAAATCATTTTCACCGTGAAACCAAAAAATGTTGTCGCCTTTTTTAATATATAAAATTAAAAAAAAAAAAAAAACATTTATGAAATCCTTGTAATTTTGGGAGGCTGAATCAAAATAGTGAAGACAGATAATTTGGCGAGATACACTTTCATATTTTTCTAAAACAGAATGAAAACCGTTAAATATTTTGATCACAGCACCCGGACATTTGAAAGACTGCTTTTAAAAAATATCAAAATTTACTGTATTTTCAGAAACAATATTTGATTGTGTACAATTCATTAAAAATGTCACTCAAAGGGCTCAGAAAGATAGAGCCACAGGAGAAAAAAATTGTATCCCAAACCAATAAATTAATGTTGATTTTTATTTATTTTATTTAGCCGAGTGGGCCACGAAAAGTATCGCGGGCCGCGGGTTGTGCATCAATGGGTTAGTGGAATGAATCTAAGCTTAAGATAGTATTGCTTAAGTTGTAATATGGTTGAAAACCACTAAAAGTAATGTTTTCATAACAAAACTGTAAAAATACTGGTAAGAAGATACGAAATTGCGAGAGTACAAAGCCCGTTTACAGATAATATCGGCAGTATGAGACAGAGTCGTTTCTACGACTCGTTCATTTGCGAAACAGCACGCATGTCGAACGTTGTACTGGTTATCGTCTTTTCTTCCTCATTCATGACCTATAATAACGCTATGCATCTTTCGCATAATAATTTCCTTCTGGTTATCTTTAGGGACGCTGTGAGGAGGGTCTTTTTAGGGAAAGGAAATAGGGGAAGTTCTGAGAAGGAAAAAAGTATGAGGGGTGAGTCGAAATCTGCAGGTTGATGTGTTCAGCAGTGACAGGCGTATTAATCCATCCCTCCCACTGCGGTTCAAGGCGATGGGCCGAAAGAGTCCGGCTGGAGAGGTAAAGGGGTCTCCTTCAACCGGCCTTCCCCTATCCGGCCCACCACGTAGTAGATGGACAGACGTATCCACCGTTAAGACATGGACAAACCTCACCTCTTAAACCCGGGCACCCCTGAACCACTCGGAGTGACCTATGAAAGAGGTGTTGGTTATCCAATGAATAGTTCTCGGGGCGGCGGTTCCTAAACACGCCTCTTAATCGAATTTGGTGCCCTGATGATAGCCAACCTCCGTTAGGAGAGAGCACCTAAAGAAGCATAAGAATTTCATGAAGTTCTGGATTTACAAAATAGTACTTACGCTGGTCACAAAAATGTTGAAATTTCGTCGTTGGCCGTATGTCTCAAATTATATAAAATGTATTTTATTTTGAGAAAATAAACAAGAATTTAATCAACTGAGTTTCTCCCAAAGTACAAAATAACCTTTTTTTATTGTGTTCAAGTTTAATTTTAGAACTTTATTCTAATTTAAAGTTAAAAAAAAAAAATCACTGTTATTCCTTAATTTAAAAACGGTTTATTTATTTTATAAAGAAGTTCTGCTTGTTAATTACAATTATTACTACTTACCATTTTTTTTAAATAACCCAGGTCTATATATAATAGAGACCTCAATGGTAAATATATGACAACGGCTATATGATCTTCTTGCCGAGAATTTCATAATTGGTACACTCTCTGTAAAAGGGGAAATTTTGCAACCGAGACATCAAATGTCCTGAAAGAATTCAGTTCTAGGTCTGCTGAATGGTATGTAAATCTAAAAAAATAAAACAATAACTTTGTTTACATAACTTTTAAACTAATCTAAACAAAGTTATTGTTTTATTTTTTAAAGTATAATGTCACATCACCAAGTTACCGCTTCATATGAAAATAGATATTTAAATGAATTAATGGGATGACTCCGGCTTACCTATCGGAACTGTGCATCCATGAAAATTCCAATTCACGACAGTTAACTTTTAGATCAGTGATGTCATCGGCTATCGGAAGGCTGAAGGAACCAAACCGCACACCAGATACAAAGTTCGGTGAGCCTAACGCCTTGAATAAACTGCCGTTCTAAACTAACTACTCTAAGATTGACTAAAAACTTTAGAGCAAAACACAAAACTTATCTCTTCGGAAAGTCATATCGGGTTCTGTTGCACACCCAATTAAGATAGCAAAGCTGGCCGTTAGTACCTACTTAAAGTAATTAAAAGAAAAATTTGAAACTTTTCATAGTCCGCGACATTGTAAATCATTATAAATATTTGTGACTATAGATAATAATTATCGAAAATCTCAAATAAAATAACGAATGTTTCAAATAAATACCTACTATTATTTTGCCAAAAACCTTCTAAAAATGTAATATCAATGACAAATACGATTTAAACAGTAACTGCAATATCATGCAATGTGCAGTGTTTTCTAATATTGTATGATGTGCGTGCAAAATCATATCTTCTCAAGCGATAACATTGTAATTTAACGTTTTAATCTGGAATAACCTACCAGGTAAGTATTTTTCTGTATCTGTTTGTACATACAATAAGATAAACCCTAACAAGTAGTATTTGTACAGCGCCCTTGAGGTTATTCTTCACAAAACTGTGCTTATAAGTCATCCAAATATTATTATTATTATCATTTTTTATCTTCAAACTTTTTGATTATTTTTTAAATAACTCTTACTCTCATACCGACAAAGTTGTTTTCCAATTGCTCAAATTGGTCAAGCCAACTTTTCCAGCCACTCTGAAAAACAATTTAAAATCACGCTGTGTGGTTAACTAAATTAAGTTTCGTGTTATTGCACTTTGTTAAAAAAATTCGACAATGCACTTTGTTATTAACACCTCATTGTGTCATATATTGACACAAACTGCTACTTACGTAGTTCGTAAGTGATATTACTTCATTATATCATTATCTACCGTTAGCAGACTGTGACAATAAACTTACACGTGTTTTTTTGGTTATTTATGACAACAAAAGGTATTAAAAAAACAAGTTCTAGTGACAGAACGATAACGTAAAAACGTGATAGGGTATTTTCACAAACTATGGATACCATTAAAAAAAATTATTCTGATCATGGTATTAAAAATGTGTAATTTTAATATTTTATTTCTTAATTATTGATTTCAAAAACGTTTTAAAATCGCACATTTTTGAACGATTCCAACTGGCTACAACGTCATTATGGTGTAGAAAACGCTACTGGCTGATTGACCGGCGTGACGTCAGCAACGCCATTTTCACGAACAAAAACGAACATGTCGTTTTGGTGGCAAATCGAAAATGAAACATTTTAAATCTTTTCAAAAAATATCGCCGATAACATGTTAACAAAATAAAAATGCCACGAATATAATTTTTTTTCGATAATAAAAATCAAAATTCCCTTTATTACGAAGTGATTTGCCATAAAAAATTGGCGCATCCTCAAAATGACATCTACATATTGGGTAACTAATAGAGGTAAATAATTTGATACTTTAAATTGTGTGAAAATTCTACTGTTATCTATTTGATTTTAATAGTATTTATGCATACACCTGATCTGTTAGTTCTCACAACCGCGTTCACTTTGATTGTGTTCATAATGCAAAAAATGTATTTGTATTTACTTATATGCTAAGTGAGAAGGATGGATCGAGATATTTAAATGAATAGAATTCTAATTGAAAACAGAATACAGAATACAAATACTATTTAATTTTTATTCACAACGATATTCCAGAAGGAGAAAATACGGAATATTGTAATATATAGCATATAGGCACCCGAATTCGAATAACATTTTGGTTTCTCGTTGGGGTCGCTGTTGACTGGCACGCGCGCGTCGGTGTTGCCACTTGGCAAAGATTTTCATTGAATTAATTTAATAGTATCAGTTTTTATTTAAATTTTCTGTAATATTATGTGGGTATTATAATTAATTTAATGGAATTTAGTTTGTCTAGAATAGGTCATTTTTATTTTAATCAAATGAATAAGAAATGTTTTGTATCAACGACAATATATAAATATCAACATGTTTCGGAAGTGAAGCTTCCCTCATCCCTTTTCATTATTAAAAATGAAGCCGCAAAATATTTATACGTTTATTGAAGAATTCATTTTTAATTTGATTTCACGCTTATTTATAACGACTAGTTTCCTAAATAAATAAAAAAAAATTAAAAGAAAAATAGTAGTTTTTCAATTATCAATAAACACTAATAAAGGACGATATTTCAATATGTAAAGTGACAAATTTAAAATTACCCTATTAATAATCTAGAAAAGATTGAAGGAAAATGTAACACCCACAGGAAAATTATGCATTTGTTAGTTCGAAACGTTTCGTGCTCAATACTAAACTATGTTCCCATAAAATATTCGTATTTCTCATATTTTTCCTTTTTTGTGGATACTACATAAGAGTCTAGACTGCCCAGAGCCAGTAGTACTATAATAACCTGAATTAATTTAAATTCAATTTTAAATCCATCGTTCTTTCCAGAACACGTGGAAGATCGAAGGCTATTAACTCAAGCCAATAAAAAGTTTGGTGAAAAAATAAACATTTTCTCACCGTATTTCTCGATAATCTGATAATTTGCGTACGACGAAATTAGGTGTTTCTATTGACGGATATAAATATGCAAATTAACTAACTCATTAAGGGGGAGAGGGACGTCGGATAGGATTATTTATTAATTCGAAATAATTATAATATTATTACGCAATACGATAAACATTATGTTTTTAAAGAATAAAATATTTATTACTTTTTTTAAATTTGTTTAGGCTTAGTATCACATGAATTTTAATGATCGTCCAACATATGTTTTATAAAATATTAAAATAATTTAAAAAGAAAACAAAAAAAATTGCAATTATTTTCCGGTACATCTTTTTTTGGAAACTTAACCAAATTTGTGTAACTCATTTAAAAAAAATCATTAAAGTTAGTAATTTGGCAGAAAGCAATTACTTTGTGGTTTGAAATATTTATTAAATAAAACAAACACTTTGTTTTAAACCACTAATTTATTTTTAAATTAATACAAACCGGTTTAGCTTATCCCAAGTGTCATCGGGTGAAATTTAAAACTAAACAGAAATATATAGAGTGAGCATGTAATTATTTAATTATTTTTTATTACAATAAAAAACACATACATTTGTAGTAGACCACTTTTATTTTATTAAAACTCTACCGGTTTCGTAAGCACCCTTCCTTCATCAGGGGAATATTATAACTATTGTAAATTATTGTAAATTATGGTGATAGTATTGTAAATTATGGCGAGCCACAAAGTTAATGCTTTTTACAAATATGTATTTTTTATTAATTTAATAAATTTAAAAAAAAACATATAATGCAAAAAGTCCAGATAAACTACTTTTTTGTAGTCTGTCTAAAGGGAGCTGGTTATAAAAAACTTTATAGTAAATTTACAGTAAGGGTTGCAAAATACATATATAAATAACTAACTAACTAACCATCACCCCGTTTCCCCAGGCAGAGAGGACGGACCGCCAAACAACTCGATATTGTCATACACTTCTTGTTTAATTCACTTTCTTTTCTTCTTAATTTCTCTTCTGTTATTCCGATTTCTGACATGGCCCGACTAAAGTATTTGATTCATTTGATCGTTTCATGTCTTCCTCGGCCGTCCACGGCTTCTTCTTCCATTCACATTCGCGTTATATATTCTCCTTACACTCCTCTCTTCGTTCATTTGCTCTACATGCCCAAACCATCTTAGCGTCCCTTTCTTAATCTTGCTCACTAATCATCAAAGTTTTTTTAAAGTATATTTAACATTTTTCAATATTTTCTAAAGTCGGTCAGAAAAAGGTTAAATTTCTGTTTTAATTTTAATAAACGCTAAGCCTGTGTACTTTAATTTAAACATGCAATAAATATTTTTCATTTTAAAAACGTATTGCGTAATAATATAATCATTATTTCGAATTGATAAATAATCCCTCTTAAACGTTTCTCTCCTCCTTCACTAATAAAACTGACGATTTTTAGGCACAAACTCTATAAAAAAATATTATGTCACAGGTCAAAATGCTACTTTCTTGACAGCTCATTTTATACAAGGTCAAATCTAACCGGAGATAAAAATAAATAGTTTTTTTCAACCCATTATATCGTATATTATTATTGCATTCTTATTGACAAATTAAACAAATTTTATTTGAAAAGTGAAACACTCTCATATACAAAAAAAAAATATTATGTAATAGGCCAAAATTCAAAATACCATATTTCTTAAGAGCCCATTTTGTACAAGGTTAAATCCAAACCGGAGATACATACCTAGGTACTTGTTAATAATAATAATGTGAGTTAATTTCCATAGCGCAGTTTTGTGAAGGTTCACCTCATGTTCGCTTTACACTAACTAACCTAACCTAATATAATTGTAAAATAACAGAAATACTAAAACTATGAAAATGTAAATTAAAACTATGACATTAAATATTCATGATCAGCAGACTCACTTACATGCATAATTTAGAATAAACTTGGGGTATAAATAATCAAATTTAAAGTACAAATATCAAGAGAGCAACAAAATCTACACAAAATAACCTAACCTAAATTAATTAGAAAATAACACATTTATTACACGCATGCAATTAAAACCACAATTTTAAATATTCACGAGTAGTAGACTCACTTAGATGAACATTTTAGATACTATAATATAACAAATTAGAAGTGTGTAAATAATCAAATATAAAGTAGGTATAAATAATAACAGAGTAAGAGAATGTTATATCATATTATAAACACGGTTTTTCACTGGTTACTAAGGGAATTGAATAACAAGGAGGAGAAAACCGCAACTAAATAAGCTATTGAGGATCAAAAGAAAAAATTATCTGAAATTCTAATACAATGTAAATCTATTATATAATTTTATTGTTAGTCACTGCTTTACAATTAAAGCTAACTTTGAAAGGGCGTTACTAATTATTTTCGACCCAGTCCCGATTTGGATAATTTTTTACAGTCACTGTGATTTAACGTTATTTTTTCACGATTTTAGTGTGAACTGTGAATAAAATTCATAGTATTCAATTGATATCGACATTAAACACACATTTTGATCAATATGTTAGAATAAAGTACAATCTCAATCTCAACGGTCGAGGGGTAAGGCTCTCAACTACGAATCCGGTCGCGGGTTCAAATCCCAGCGTGCGCAAGTAAATTTTATTTAATTAATTTGTGCTGTTTCACAATTAATTCATTTAAAAAATATATATAAATATAATATATTTGCGTACGTTCCAGAGTGGAAGATACTCTCGTAGATAGTATCGCCGTGGTGAAAGACCACCATTCAGAATTGAAACGTTGTTGGAAATGGCGTTTAGCCGTGTTTGGTGACCAGATCTGAATAGCCAGGTATTTCCCCATCTTCCTCTTCCCCTCCCCAATACCTTCAGCCTCACAACATTCCCCAATTGGGGATGCCATAGTCTGACTGGCTCCAGCCAGTTGGGAGCATTTGGGACTCTTGTGCGGTATTCATATAAAAAATAGTAAAAAATCTTTAAATATGATGAACTTTCTAATAATTTCCCAACTTTTATAGGAATTTACTGAAAAGGATCGGGCTTAAAAAGGTTTCGATTTTTGCTCACGATCTTCAGCTGAAACTTCATTATATTATAAGTTGAACGATTTGTTATATGCACCAGAGAATCCCAAACTTATTTGAGTCACCACTCCAAAATATATTTTTATTCAGTCCCACTTCTCTTAGAAATTGAATGATTGATTCTTTGTTTTTTTTGTCCAACTGGCGTTGACCGGTGATAAATCACGGAATATAAAAAATATTAATGCTTGACTTGACTATGCTGACCATTACACCGCCAACGTAAGAATGGAAACATAAATTCATTATATGTATTGAAAATAAGAATTTTTTAAATTTTCGTACTCACATCCCAAACAGAATGTTACGTACTCAGATCACGTACAAAATTTAATTGCGTATAATATAATCATGAAGATTCTACACTATTTAAAATTAGGATTTCTTAAGTCCTACCACTTTGATTTATAGGTACGATTCATGCTATAATGCTCATAATAAATAAAATGAAAAATGTTAATAAATATTTTATGAAACAAAATGTATTCAACGCTTTTTTATTCTCCTCGTTACCATTTACTGTCCTGCAATGCTCTCTGTTGCTTCTGATCCACCGCCGCCCCTTTGGAAATACTCCAGTGCCCCCAGGGGGGCGGTATCGCCCCCTTTGTATATCACTAACGAAGGTTAATCGAGCGATAACAAAATTATTATGGCATGTAGAACCTTAGAGTAACAATATATGTAGAACCTACTCATTTTAAAAAAGTGAGTTGAATATATACTTAGTTGAATTTCGGCTGCCGTACCATGCATGACTTTTCCTATATTAGGAAACGTTTAGTGGGGCGGTTGATCCCCTATTCCTGGTATCTGAAACAGATTTTTTTTCTTCATTAAAGTTGAAATAACTGAGAAGGAAAGCAAAACGGGTCTGAGGCTAGGCAGTGGCGGAGAGCCAGACTACTTGCCCTCGGGCAAAATGATTTGTCAGTCAGACGATTTTACTAAATAACTAAACATCAAGCCATTTGCAACTGTCTGTATTTGTCAACTCAGCCATCGACAAATGCGTAGGGTTCCCAATTCGCACCCAGGCGTAGTGGTTTCAATTCGCCGGCTCCATTATTGCACAAGCAACGTCTTCCGTTTAAATTATGGTAGTAGAAGATTTTTTATATATTTTCAAGTTATTAATAGCCCGATAATGTTTGTCTTCTTTCATTAAAAAAAAATTAATTAATAACGTTTTTATAATTTCAAAAAAAAGTAATTATTTTTTAATTTTATTCAAAGAAAGACAAACGTTCCCGCTATACCTGCGAAGATATTTTAAAATAAACAATTTCCTCATTTAAAAAAATATATAAATTAAATGTTTTTACAAAAGAAAGACAAACATTCCCGGGTTGCAAATAACCTGATAATATTAAAAAAAAATCTCCTACTACCATAATTAAAATAAATAAATTGTTTCTTAGGTAATATAGGTAAACAGGATGGAGCGCCATACAAAAAACTGTTTATTGGCACACACTATTTGGTTCATTTGCATTCATACCTCGTATCCTACGTAATCTTCTATTCTGTACTATTCCGACTGCTATGACCCTACTCAAATATTTGATTCGCCTTAACGTGCCATGTCTTCCTGGGCTTAACGCCTTATTCCATATCAATTTTCATTTTACATTCTACTGAAATCCTTTCTCTGTCCATCCGCTCTATACACCTTCCCTTTACACGGCACTCGAATTATATTTGAATCGCTTAATCCGTAGTAATCGTATATATATATAGACGGCCTCCATGGTCGAGGGGTAAGGCTCTCGACTACGAATCCGAAGGTCGCGGGTTCAAATCCCGGCGTGCGCAAGTAATTTTATTTAATTAATTTGTGTTGTTTCACAATTAATTCATTTAAAAATAATATATAGTATATTTGCGCACGTTCCAGAGTGGAAGATACTCTCAGTATCGCCCTGGTGAAAGACCACCATTCAGAATTGAAACGTTGCTTGAAATGGCTTTTAGCCGTGTTTGGTGACCAGATCTGAATAGCCAGGTATCCCAACCTTCCTCTTCCCCTTCTCCTTCCCCTCCCCAATACCTTCAGCCTCACAACATTCCCCAATTAGGAATGCCATAGTCTCACTGGCTCCAGACGGTTGGGAGCAGTTGGGACTCTTGTGAGGTATTCATATAAAAAAAAAAAAAAAAATATGGCCTTACAAAACACATAAGCCTCGGGGATCTTGTTTCCACAGGATTTGTTTAATCCATGACTACTTTAAATCTTAGTATAAATTCATTTATAGACCTCATTATAATATATATATTTATTTTTATCATTAAATAATGGTAAGCTGATGTAAACGCAATGAGTAAAATCAAGAGAGGTAAGGTTAGATGGTTTAGGCATGTAGAGCGAATTAACGAAGAAAGGAATGTGAGGAGAATACATGACGCGAATGTGAATGGAAAAAGAAGCCGGGGTCACCCGAGGAAGACATGGCACGATCAAATTACTTGAATACTTGAGTCGGGCCATGTCAAATATAATGCGAATGAAACCAGAAGTGTATACCAAGATCGAGTTGTTTGGCGGTCCGTCCTCTCTCGTTAGTTAGTTAGTCATTAAAGATAATATTAACAAATCTCAAATGAAATACGAAACAGAAAAGACACCGAAAATAAATAGGTAACGGTAGGCATAGAAAGATAACAGCTAAAAACACGTGAGAATTTCTTGAAGACTATATTAACAGTTCTTAAATTGAAGTATGAATCGATAAGAATGACAGAAAGCAACAATGTGGCATTATCTCATTTGGCTGGAGCGCTGGTCCCGGATATACCGAGAGGTTCTAGGTTCGAATCCCAGATGCGACCGTTACCTTTTTTATTTTTATTTGAGATTTTTTTCGTATTTTATTTGAGATTTGTTGATTCGTATAAATAATTCATCGAATGACACGATCAATGATAAAATTACTATTTTCTAATATTTATTGCGCCAAGTCAATAAAACCATTAATTTCATACAAATCATTACTACGTCACAGTCAAAACATTTCACCTAGGAAATAATTAAATAATGCACCAGCAAAAACCAAGCAAGTAACGGAGAGAGCTGGCAGTCACATAAGAAGTAAAAATAACATTCATTTGTGAAGCATTCATTTAAGTGTAAGTCACATTTTCATTTTAGTTGTCACCTTAAAAAAAACATCAAAACAACAGATGAAAGAAATAATAGACATGAACTCAAGGGGATCCACTTTGTAAAATTCGAACGAAAACACGCACTCCTTATGCACGTGGCGATAAGGTTGAAATTCCCGCTTAACAAAGGCCGCATTTTTCGATTTACGCAAAAAAAATCACTAAAAAATCACGGCTCTGGGATAATTATTAAAATGTTTTTTTGTCTTATTCTAAAGAACATAATTTTCCACAATGGACAATATGACAATATCCTTTTATGACTTTTGGCTAGGCCAAGGCGCTTTCTACCTGCAGTATTTAATTCAATCATCCATTCAGGCCATCAAATTAAAAAAAAAAAAAAAAAAAAAAAAAAAAAAACGATTTAGCATTACTTTGCATTGCATCGCCGTGGAAATTTTCTCACACTCCTCAAATAAAACCGAACTGAAATAATTAATCATAAAGTTCTTCGGGAAACCTTCCATTGAAATTCCGGTTGAAAAAACACTGGAAATCCCATCCAACGGCTTACTTAAAAGGATGAATTTCACGCGTCAAGGCAGCGAACTTCTTTTATAGGATGCCATAGTCCCAACTGTATGGAGCCAGTGCGACTTTGGCATCCTCAATAGGGGTATGCGTGAGGCTTAAGAGAGAGTTAAAGGAAAGAGATGGGGTAGAGGAAGGTGGGGTAGTACCTGGCTATTCAGATCTGGTCATTAAACATGACTTAAGCCATTTCAATTCTGAACAGTGATATTAACAGTGAAAGCATCTTCCACTTTGTTTGTTTTTTCTTGTAAAGGTTTTGGGAAGTTTAGTTAGTTTTTAAATTTAAAAAAAATATATATATATTCACGGTGTCCGGACACTCGTAGTACAAGCGGGAAAATGGTGAATCTTCATTTTTTTCGGCTAGTAAAGGATGAAAAAAAATAAGAGCCGGGTCTACGCTATAACGCATTTAGAAGACAATAAACATCAGATAGTAACTCCGTAGCGACCGATTTTTTTCAAATTTTGCCTAAAAAAATTCCAACTTCCCACTCGATTTACTCGAAAATGAAAACTAAAACCAAAAAAGTTATACCATAAAATCAACTCAAAATGTGAGGAAAATTCACCAGTTTCTAGGTTGTACCACGAGTTTCCGGATACCATGTATATATAACAATATATATGATGGTTTGGGCATGTAGAGCGAATGAACGAAGAAAGGAGTGTAAAAAGAATTTTTGACGCCAATGTGAAGGGAAGAAGAAGCCGGGGACGCCCGAGGAAAACATGGCACGATCAAGTGAATAAAATACTTGAGTCTGGCCATATCAGAAATCGGAATAATAGAAGAGAATGTATGAGACGATGTATGCATGTGAATGAAACAAGAAGTTTATCCCAAGATCGAGTTATTTGACGGTCCTTTCTGCCTACCCCTGCGACGAAACGGCGTGATGGTTAGCTAGATGGTTAGTTACAATATATATCAAAAATTTATTTTTCTTCTTTTCCCCCTTTTCCTCTGTCCTGGTTGCTCATAACCAGTTTGATTGTGATACGTTCTGTTAATATCGAATCCGCCCAGCCGATTGTGCGCCACTGGACTTAGGCATACCTACTAAAAAAACAAAAAAAAATTAAACATCTCATCAAAGTCCAGGTATAAAATTCTCCGTCCAAAGTCCCTGGTATTAAATATCATCTTAAGTTGACCGGTCATTGGCTGAGTTGGCATCGCATCTGGGTCTCACCCAGGAATTGTGAGTTCAATTCCTCGACTGGCTAAGTCCTCCATCGCTTACTGTGATGGTAGTAGGAGATTTTTAAATATTGTCAGGTTATTCGTAGCCCTGGAATGTTTGTCTTTCTTTATTTAAAAAAAAGAAGAAAAAATAGGTATATTTTAATGACCTCGTTACTAAATCAATTAAGTTTGTAAAACCAGAAGGATATTGTATCTCATCAACTAATAAGATTAACATCTGCTTGTAGAGGCAGTAAAAACTCACGAACAGTGAGCCATAGCGTTATGTAATTTTAACGACATTAATCGATACATATGCAGTAGCTATTCATAAATAATCAAAATCTTTTTTTTGACGGAGCAAAAACTCCAAAACCGTGAGTATGAAATATTCTTTTTTTGTCTGGAATTTATAGTAACAAATATGAATGAAAGATGAATCGTGAAACAGAAAATCATGTTATTTCAATAAATTGAATATTCTTTCTAGACTTGTAAAAAAGTCAATAGATGTCGCATATAAATAAAAATCGGATAGGTATATCCGAGACACTATACAGATTGCAAATATATTTGGGTAGAACGTAGAAATCATACAAAAAAATAGCCAATAATATGGGAATTCGTTGAGGATAATATTGATCTTAAATTTGAAGCATAATATCGATAAATTGACGTAAAATAAGCATTTCTCATTAGTTCAGTGGATAGAATGTTGTCCCGGTAAGACAAAGATCCAGGATTCGATTTCCAGATACGACTGATACCCTTTGTTTTCTTGTTATTTTTCTGTTTCGTGTTTTATTTGCGATTTATTAATATTATCTTCTTCAATGATTAAATATTACAATGAGGTTTATAATCTTCAGTAAGTAATTCCAATCAATTTTGATTACACATTATCATCTGAAATAACTTAAGTATTTAATTTTTCAATCACAGTATTTGACAATAGCGTACCATCGTAAAAATGAAAATAAAATATCAAAATACTAATAAAACTAATCAGTATTGTACCAACAATCTATTTGAAAAAGATTATTATCATGAGGTCATTTACTACTATAAATAAAATAAAAACATTTCAATCACAGTAATCTGTTTGATAAAGCAGGATATGATAATTGGTGATACAAATATAATTGGACATGCTTCCAAAAGCACATCCCACTGAAATGTCAATCAAGTAATGGTACAAATAATTGATAAATTTTCAATTGTTATTTTCTACGGCGTTCACTTCCTGGGGTCAGATGAAATTCATTATTGTCATTTTTTTAATTGCTATCCCTCGTGCATTTTTTTGTCATCATTCTTTATTTATATTTCATGTTACATGCACGACAAATCCAGTTTATTTGATTTTTATATTTGAGTTCGTAGGTTTATTTTTACCCGCAAATTTATTTTTGATTTATTTAATTGAAATATCTTCCAAATATTATTATTTTTTGTCTTTAATTCGTAGAACCCCGTTTATTTTTTTTATTTAATGTAAAACAAATTTAATAATGTTATCATTAAGTCATTCACCGCTTCTCAGTATGTTCGCATTATCGAAACAATATAACACATTTAAATAAATCAATTAAGAAAACATTATCATTTAAATCCGGGGAAACACATTATAAATGTAAAAACCTCACAGAATAGAGAATTTTAATTATTTTCTAACTAAATCGGTTTTACCGATAATATATCATTATTTTTAAAAACCCCTCCAAATTAGAATGGGGTGGGAGTAAATAAAATCATATAAATAAGATACCACAATGTACATTAACCGCAGTTTGAAAATGGCTTTGAACGCCGAAACGGCTGTCACAATAATAAAAACTAAAAATACTTGTGTAACTTTAAATTTAATTTACATTAATTTAAAAAAAAACTTCCGTAGAGGTGGCGCACACTTGAGTTCACAAAAATGTGCCATAGAAATTAAAGCTTATTATCATTAGAAGAAGATACCCTCAGTATCGTCCTGGTGAAAGACCACTATTCAGAATCGAAACGCAGCTAACTGAAAAGGTTGTGCCAAGAGATCCGTTGAAATCACAGTTTCTGTTATGCATTGTAAGTAGGGGCATGAATGTAAATATATATATGAATGTAAATACATATATATGTAACTATATACATATTATGTAAACACTACGGTAAATAGAAAAATGTAACAGTTAAGCCAAACCTTGAAAAAAAAATTACAAAATATAAAATATTGTGATAATATTTTCATGCGGAATAAATTAAGTGCAACGAATATTATTGAATTTCGGAATTCCCATGGAAATTATAGTAGGTATTGCAAAAATACGGCCATCGGCTTATCGTGTGCAACCGAAGATAATTTTAAGTGAAAAACACAGATTCTCAAATATTATATGTAAACTTTTTTGAAGGACCAAAAAAAAAACTATTTTTGAAAGGTTTTATTTTCATTTTACGGGTTTGGTTCTTGACCGCTAATTAACATATTTTTATATGAAAATTTTGATCGGTCCAATTTTTACGAGCAATTGTTAAAGGTTACAATGATAATAATTAGTGACGGATTTAATCGAATTATGTTTCGATTAAATCACTCTGACACGAACGTCGTCGATTTAGAAATTTAGACGTTTGAATGACAGCGGAAACAATTCGTTCCGATGACGTTAATTTATAACGCTTTCCGAGCGACTAAATAAATTTGGTAATTCAGAATCTGGTTGTTTCTAAATACTTTTAATGGATTTTCTTATGACCCAGTAATACCCTCCAGGCGGAAACTGAACATTGTCTGAAAAAGAAGATATGTTATTTATAATAATGTTATAAAATAAGTAAGAATGACTTTATATAATTAATAATGACTCCACAAAGTTTTCTATCATTTGAAGAAATTATAAAAGAATAACTTTGTTTAAACCACTGTTTTTAATATATAAATATCTACATGTTTCAGAAGTAAAGCTTCCCTTATCAGGATAAAAATATACTAAAATTAATCACAAGTAATAGACAAATAATAAGCAAATAGACAAATTATAACAAAAAAAATAACAATAAGTGGTGAAGTAGGTAAATAATTAATTTAAAATGTTATAAATTTATATTAGAATTTTAAAAAAGATGTGAAAATTATTTTTAATATTAATATAAATAAAGTCAAGAAAATTGAAAAGCGTACAATATAAAACAGTAATAATAATAATAGTTGGATGATTTTTATAGCGCCGTTTTTGTGAAAAATCACCTCAATAAGTAATAGTTATTGTTATTGTAATTTATATTGATAATATTCTAAAAATAGTTACTAACATGAAAATAAATGTGATAGACAAATGTTTAAAAATAATATTTGATTTTCGATAAAGACATTTTTTAAAACTTAAATACGCAAGTAAAAATTCTCTGGAGTTGGTTATTTTCCTTAGATATCTCTAATAATGGACTTTTAGTATCATTTGACGTAGTAATTTTATTTCCTATCGTTCCGCGAGATGAATGCAAAATTATTATTAATAAATTACTAAATTCTTGGAATATACCTTGTCGCAAGATTTATTGAAATTATTTAATATGACACACACATACGCGCGCAACCACAGACACACACACGCGCGCACCCACACACCCAGACACACACACACACACACATACACACACACACACACACACCTACACACACACCTACACACACACACACACACACATACATACACACACACACACACACACACACACACATACACAAACCATAACTGGTACTAATCCAGAGTTTAAAAAAAATTGTCAAACAAATAATTATTAAAGGAATATAATTCCCATACTTGGGAAAGCCTTGCATAAGACATTACGATGATCGAAAGACCGCCGCGGAGAGACGAGTCCGCGACCCGCGAGCGATGCGACGCGATGTGCTGTGAAGCTATGTAGGTCTGTGGAGAACAAGTCAAGGCGAACCACTATTATTTTTTTATATACCCAGTGCCCAATCCAATCCCATCTCATAACAGCCCGGTACGGCCGCTCCGTGCCTTCTGTCTTGTCTCCTCTCCCCGCTGACAGTGACACTTCTTTGTATGCTTAAAGCAAACAGACTGAGTTTTTACTTAACCATCATTATTAGAGAGATGGATTGACAGTGACACTTCTTTGTCTACATTAAACGGACTGATTTTTTGCTTTGCCATATGTTATTAGTTTGACGGACATTAGACATAGTCAGTCTATGAGGGAGAGAATGATAACTTAAAGGTTCATCCGGTGATTACGTGGAATCGGTCAACGACTGCCTGAAAATGTTTTATTTGTTATTCCAAGTGACATTCTGAATTGAAAGGGTTCTTGAAATGGGTTAACAACTTATGACTTGTGATCATATTTGATTAACTAATTAGCAGCGACGTTCGTTTAAATTTTCGCGGATAAACTTTAAAAATATTTTCGAAATGTCGAAATAATTCATGTAAAAACTACGGCTACATGGACAGATTCTGTCTATCTTTATTTGTTTTTACTTTACCTCTCATCAATTTTCTTCCTTCACCCAACATTCCAGAAAATACATCTTCTAAGGCTAACACAAAAACCATATTTAGGCTTTGTAATAATATAATCTTATTCATCATAAATTGCACAAACGGATTAGGTACCCCTATTTAATATTAAAAAATAAGAAATATTTTTAATTTATTAATTAAAGAAAAAAAAACATTTGAAATGAAAAAAATGTTTTACACCACTTTATGGTATATATATAAACCAACTGGTTTTGGCTGTACTTAAACCTTCTTAGATTTGAATAAATACGTACTAAATTAAACAAAATTACAATTATTGAGGAAAACATAGAATGAGCATATCAACTGTTGTGGTTTAATTGTTTTTGTGTTTAATTCGTAGAACTCCATTTTTTTATTGTAATGTAAATCAAATTTTAAAATGTTATTAATAATTATTTTTATAAACAATAATTATTAGCCTGAAACACTCATCCAAATTGAAAAAACCTTCCGAGAAAAGATAAATGTCGCCGACAGGACTCGAACCTGCACCCTTCTGATTGTCGGTCAGATGCTCTACCGTTGAGCTACGTCGGCTTATCGCAAACCCGCCAAGTTAATCAATATATACTAGTGTTTCATTCAATAATTACTGTTTTTAATTACTGCGGGTTCGAGTCCTGCCGGCGACATTTATCTTTGCTCGGAAGGTTTTTCAATTTGGATGAGTGTTTTAGATTAATAATTATTGTTTATAAAAATAATAATTGTTACCCTTTGCGCTATGCACAAAAATCTTGTCTTAAGTTTTTAAGAACTTTAGTTTATCAATTAATAAATATTTCACAAGTCAAAGCAATTTTCACCAATAAAATGTAGACATAATTTGTCTCGACGCCATCTATTTGAGGGATTTAGCCGTTACAAGCCTTTCTCATACTAATAAAGTTGGTTGTTTAGAGGTGAAAATATAATAAAAACAGTAATTATTGAATGAAACACTAGTATATATTGATTAACTTGGCGGGTTTGCGATAAGCCGACGTAGCTCAACGGTAGAGCATCTGACCGGCAATCAGAAGGGTGCAGGTTCGAGTCCTGTCGGCGACATTTTATCTTTTCTCGGAAGGTTTTTTCAATTTGGATGAGTGTTTCAGGCTAATAATTATTGTTTATAAAAATAATTGTTACCCTTTGCGCTATGCACAAAAATCTTGTTTTAAAAACTTTAGTTTATCAATGAATAAAATGTTATTAAGTTCTGAAAGTATATTAAATTATTAAATATTTTAAAATATGAGTTGTAAATTTAATATGAGTTATAAATTATTAAGTATTTTCCAAAATATTAGTATTATAAATCATTGCAGAACTTGATAATAACATTATTAAAATTGATTTACATTCAATTAAAAAAAAATGTTGTGGGGGTTAGGTAAGAGAGACGGGGTGGGAGTGGGACTAGGGGAGTGGAAGGGAAATATGTTTATAATTGAGCTACTAGATATATCTAATTGCTCATTACACAAGTTGGTTTTATTCATTTTCAGAGATTTATTTAATTCAAGGACTTCTAAATTATTTTGGCGAAGATCTATCCCATTTATATGGAGTATATCTATTCCAGAACATTTCTGGAAGGGGTGATCTGAATCAATTAGATGCAAAGGGAATTCAGCATAACGTACTCAATTCAGGTACCTCAAATGTTGTCTCAAAAACAAGACAATGAGAAAACTCTGAGCCTTCCGGAAATATGGATACAGCATAAAACAAGGAAAAACGTAGTAGGTACACAGAAGATTTTTAACACAGTTTGTTTATTTAATATGAACGGTATAATATACCGTAAACAACAATTGCATATCACAGTATAAATATAGCGCAAAATAATTTTTTAAAAAGCAAGTATCAAATGTGGCGTTAGGTCGTACAATGACATCAGAGAGTATATAATACCAGAGGAGCCTCTAACGTTGACTTATGTATATTTACGGAATCTGATGTTATGAATGCCATAAGACACATAAAGAACTCGCACTCTATCGGCCCCGACTTCATTCCCGTATTCTTTATTAAAGGGTGCGCTGAATTCCTTAAAGCACTTTTAACTTTTATATTTAATCTAGCTATTAGTACCTCCACTTTTCCAGAATAATGGAAAATTTCAAAAATATGTCCTATTTTTAAAAATGGTTCCAAAAAGTCAATCGAGAATTATAGACCTGTTGCCATACTTTCAGCTCCTGCTAAACTATTTGAAAAACTAATCCATAAATTCATTGTACCTCAAATAGACGCATATGTTATCCCCGAACAGCATGGTTTCAGAAAAGGAAGATCTACGGAAACCAATCTGATGGTTTTCACTGACTATGTTGCTAGGTCCCTAGATAGTGGATACCAAGTAGACTGTTCGTATAATGATTTCTCCAAAGCCTTTGATACCGTGAATCACGATATCTTACTAACAAAACTTGCCCTAATGGGTTTCTCCCTACGTATGCTAAAGTTTTTTGGAAGTTATCTCAAAAACCGGAAGCAATTTGTCACACACGGAATTTTTCAATCCGCTGATTTTCTTGTTTTTCTGGGGTCCCCCAAGGGTCAATCCTAGGGCCTCTTCTCTTCTCTATTTTCATTAATGACATTGCAAAAGTCATCCGTTTTTCTCGCTTTCTCCTTTTCGCTGACGATCTCAAATTATTTCTACTAATTAGAAATATTTTAGATTGCCTACATCTTCAAGCTGACATTGATAACATCTCTGAATGGAGCCTACGAAATCAGCTTTATTTCAATATCTCAAAATGCGTAGTCCTGTCTTTCACCAGAGCATTTAGTCTCACCTACTACAGATATACTATGCTCAGTCATAATCTCAAACGTGTTTCTACTATAAAGGATCTTGGAATCGTGTATGAAAGTAAACTTACGTTTCGTGTTCATATCGAAGGGGTATGTCAATCTGCATTAAAAATGTTAGGATTTGTCATTCGGACCGTGAGGGTTTTCGGGATACTCGTACTCTTAGAATATTATACTTCTCTTTAGTCCGTAGTAGGCTGGAGAGTGGGTCGGCTATTTGGAATCCTCACGAGACAGGGTGCTCCCTCATGTTAGAGAGGGTTCAGAAAAAGTTTATGAGATTTCTTTACATGAGGGAGTACGGACTCTATCCGTGGCTTTATCCAACTAACTTTCTTCTGGGCATGCTTGGATTTCACTCCCTGCAGCTCAGAAGAGAGGGGTATGCCGCTACCCACTTTTTTAGACTATTGCGAGGCTCCATAGAGAATTCAGCTATTTTGGAACGCATAAGTCTTTATGTTCCTGATGACTATCTAAGACAGCGTCGTCATAGATTATTCTATCTTCCTACCTATAGAACCAACCTGCCAATGGTTCTCCCGGTGGGGAGGAGTATATTGCTCCTGAACAAAATCTCACAGGATATCGACATATTTTTCGTCAGTGAGGAAAGATTCAAAAGGGAAATTCTATTGATTCTTGAAAGAATCTCTTCTCATTGACGCGATCTTCACCACTGCCTGAATTTATTTAAATATCTCTGAATTTTATTTTTTTATTTTTAGTATATTTCTTCATTGTTTTACAAATATTAAATAAGTACCTGTAATTTCTCTTACGTATTAAATATAACATGTTTGTAATTGTATTAGAAATTAAATAAAAACATTATTATTATTATTATTATTATTATTATTATAAAGAATAAAAGTTCATGAAGGATATAAAAATTAAAGATATGCGTACATAAAAAACACATAGTAAACCACGGTTAAATTAATAGTTGTAACATATATGAGATTTTAACATATCCACCATACGCTGCTTTCACAAATATGAGCCGACGGGTTTCACAGTTGGAATTATTTGATAAATATTTATTTGACCTTCAATAAAATCGACTTCATTTCGTAAGAATGGTGACCTTAGATTTTGTCAATATTTTTTGTTTGTTTACAAAAATTGTACACGTTTTGAATGCTTATGAAGAACAGAACAATTTTTTGTCTAAAATATATCATAATGGAGAGGTTAGCGAATCCCACACATTCCATATAAACTATATACATACATCTTTGATTATAAAAAATAAAATAGTACGGAATAAGTGAATTAATGAATTTTGCACATTTGACTTTACAAACAGAAGGTCACTGTATATTGAGATTTCGAAAAACCATCCCCTTTACTTCCACTTAAAGCAGAATTTTGGTACTTCTGGATGAAATTTTGAACACTTGACTTTCAAAATAAGATGTGGGTAGAGGCAGGGGTAGGGGTAGGGGTAGGGATGGGGGCAGGTGTAGGGGTAGGTGTAGGGGTAGGGTAGGGGTAGGGGTAGGGGTAGGGGTAGGGGTAGGCGAAAGTATGGGTAGGGGTAGGGGTAGGGATGGGGATAACGCATCACAACCTCAAAACTTTCTTCCAAACCATTCATAACCCCGGGCAACGCCGGGTACTTCATCTAGTATTACATAAATCTACTAAAGTGTTACTATTCTAATATAGTTCTGCGAACTCGTTCATAATCAACCCATTTAGTTTACTCTCGTTTTTCAGTACAAGACCTATCCAAAGTATTTAATTAAACGTCAAAGCAAACACAAAAATTCCTCCAAAACAGACCATTAGATTATAAATAATACAAACATGTAAACTGTCGCATCGTACAGTCTTGTTCGTCTACCTTTAAATTGTAAAACCGCGACCAGAATAAACTACTTTGTGAAAAGGCGAAAAACTTTCTAAAGAGTTGAATACAAATTAATCAGCAATTTGTGACCAGAAAATGAAAATCTACTCCAGTATTTTTTGTTCGAGTGACCTACTGAATTCTGTATACTCAAGTAGTGAGATATCGTGTTGGTATTATTCAATTTTGGCAAACTGAAGTTGTTATTTAACGTTTGATTAGGTATTAAGTTCATCGGTAACCAGTGGTGTCTTCCAATTTTAATTTACATAAACGTAATACGTAACGTCTTTTAATACATACTGCAGTTACACAAAACACTTTTAACCACGCAACTATGTTGTTGAATGAATACATTTCAAATTAATTTTATTAATAGATATTTAAAAAATATATCAGGTTGTAGATCAAAACAGAAGATATAAGAATTATTGTTGCAGAATAAACGAAATACTAAAACAAAATTCTGACTTCTGAAGCACCACAAACTGAAAAGTCTGAAAGTTTTAGGTTCACGTAATTATTGTCAGTAAACTTGCTTCGTCATTTAGGTACACCATGAGCAATGGAGCGTTAAATAGTATCTTTAGGTGCTGCTAAAATTAATACAAGACGCCATAATTATTTTGCTGCAGATTTTTCAATAATTCAATCAGAAATAAGTGTTGAAACTGATACGAAATCGGGTAGATAATCTGCTATAGCTTTGGGTAAAAATAAACATTTGCCCGGAGACAGTAGGATGGGGAAAGAAAAAGGAATAGGAAAGGGGAAGATCACGAAACATGGCTAAAACTATTTATAGCAACGTTTCGATTCTGAATGATGAGACTATCATCCACTTAAGCATATTAAAGCATTATGAACCGAAGAAGCACCTGTTATCAACGCCTCCCCGGTTAGTTCCATAATGTATTACCACCACAGCAGTGGCGTGCACAAACTTTATTGTCAGAGTAGACAGTAAGAAAATCAGCAGATTAATTAATATTAAAAACTTGCTCCAGACAACCCCCTAAATGCAAGGTTTCGCTAAGAATGGCTAAACTGCTGGCTGTATTTGACGTTGGTTGGAATTACCTGAGCTACATCAAATATCGTCATAACCGCTTCGTTTTTTTTAAATTTATTTATTTATGTGATACCGCATAAGATTCCCAGCTGCTCCAAACCGTGTAGAGCCAATGAGACTATGGCATCTCCAATTGGGGTATGTTGTAAGTTTGAAGGTTTTGAAGAGGGGAAGGAGATGGGTAAGAGAAAGGTGGGGAAGTACCTGGCTATTCAGATCTGGTCACCAAAGACGGCTAAAGCCATTTCAAAAAACGTTTCGATTCTGAATGGTGCTCTTTCACCAGGGCGATACTTACAGTATCTACCACCCTGGAACGTGTTGCAAATATACAACATATTATTTTAAACAAATAAATTGTGAAATAAAACAATTTAATCAAACAAAATTTACTTGCGTATGCCGGGATTTGAACCCGCTACCTCCGGATTCGTAGCCAAGGATAGTAACCACTCAAACCTCCAATTATTCTATAATATATAAAATTTCAATATTCTTTCCTTAATTGTCATAGAAAAGGGAAGTCCAACATAATATTAAATTATTTTAAAAATAAAGCAAACATAATATTATCATTATTTCGTTAGAACGGTTGTACTAATTTATAGGTATACCAACAGATGTCACTGGTTGCTATATTTGCTGGCATTACCGAAAGGCACCGGCTTTTTAGACATTAGCACAAACGAGTCGCCCTTGAAGCTCATTGCGCACACATTTACGTTTTTTTTGTGTCGAATAAAGACAACACTCTAGTATGACGAGCGCGTCATTTTGCATGTTTAGTTCCTGCCTTTGATACCTTATAGTAGTGAGGTTCCGATCGATGCATCGCGCTTCGTAGTTGGTCTTTGCGCGTATTTAAAAAAGGGTTTCATCCAATAATTCCTAATGTTATTTATATATTTCTTACCCGCCTCAGAACAGACATCGTCTAGTGAGACGGGTAAAGTATATGTAAATATTTAAAATGTTATGATAATAATCGCCCGGGTTGCCGGCAATTAAATTAAAAATGAAATGAATTAATTTAAACGATTCAGGTACGGTAGGCAGTAGCGATGGGTCATGACTCATTTTGTTAAGAGCGGGAGTCATGGTACCAGCTCAATATTTTAGTATGTCTCAAAAGCACGATTCAATTGAACTACGGCTCATTTAATAGCCGGAACATATTGAGAGCTGACTCCCAGCTCATGAGCTCATACCCCAGTTCATACAACTCCCAGCTCATACGGCTTCCAGCTCCCAGCGAATAGGTGTTTGTAGGTATAAAACGTCCAGATCCCAGACTGCCAGGCGCCGTTCACGTACTGTACAGTACCTACACACGTATAAATGCGGTAATTATTCTTATTTATGCACACGAATGTGTAAAGCCTTGAAAACAAACGCTTTAGGATATGTCATGGCGCCAAATATTAACTGAAAGTTCCACGGTCGTAGGCGTAATTTAACCTTATAGTTAGACACGTGCATGATGATTTTATATAAACAAACTAGAATAAATGACCTTATTTAAAAATGCGTTATCGTAGAAGTGGCTAAGAATACTGCCTAACATTTGAGATGTGTTTATCTTTTTAGATAAATAAACAATATTTCTTAAGTGGCTTCAAGGCTTGTCAAAAAAAGTAACAGTTCAACTGAGCCGCGACACGGTTTACCGGGAGTAGTGCGCTCACGACTCATCAAAATGAGCCGGCACAAATGAACGGGCTAGTAGGCGGTGTTTATGTGCCTATATGGACGAAACGCCTTTGCACCACAGTGTCGCACATCAGTATGAGAGTCACATCCGATGCATTGTCAGTCGAGCCAGGTGCGCAAACACTATACCGGACGTTAGACTCATTCAAAAACACTTTCATCGACTCGACAATACACATGGATAACACTGTAGCGAGCAGTGGTAAAACAAACTATGGCTGACTGTTTTCTGGCCTTTGTTTTACAAAAGGGAGACGAATGAGTTGCCTTACGAATATTACAATTGTCAAATTTGTCATAATTTGGCCTCCGTAGATCTTTTCTGACTTCTGTGGTATTCAATATTGTATATTACACGATTCTATAGAAGATATTTTTTGAAAATCGACAAAAAATCTATCCTACATAAACACATTTTTCTTTAGATTTTCATGATGTTATTTGTAATTTATATTCGCTTAAAACCTTAAAATTAACGTCGTTAACTTTTCAAGGATTGTGCCATTATGATATACAGTGTGTATAGCTCGAACCCGACAAATTTTAACCAGTAATTCCCGAGCTTATTTGGTTTAAAAAATTCAAATGAAATTTTGGTCTCCGGTTAATTATTATTTTTTAAATTCAAAGAAATAAAATTTTCAGTAGTCGTCACTAGTAACCGCCCAACTCTCAACCCCGATCTACACTGTTTAATAATTACTGTTTTTTTTATGTTTTTAGGTGAAATAATTAAGTTAGACAAAATTTCCATTTAATTTTTTTACTCTAAATAAGCTCAGGGAATCACTTGTTAAAGTTTGTCAAGTATGTGCTGGGTTGATACACCCTGTATAAATCTGAAAGATGTTATTTAGAGTATATTCGCCGCATGTTCCAGAGTGGTAAATACTGTACGTATCGCTCTTTTTTATTGTTAGTACCGCACAAGATTCCCAACTGCTCCAAACCGTTAAGAGCCAGTAAGACTATGGCATCCCCAATTGGTTGACGGTTGTGCGGACGGAAAGGAGATGGGGAAAAGGAAGGTGGGGAAGTATCGGCTATTCAGATTTGGCGACCAAACACAGCAAAAGCCATTTTCAAGCAACGTTTCGATTCTGAATAGCGGTCTTCACCAGAGCGATAGATACTTTCAGTATCGCCCTGATAATCAGATCTGAATAGCCAGGTACTTCCCAACCTTCCTCTTCTTCGTTTCCTTCCCCTCCCTACTCCCCCCTTCCCACATAATCTGGGATTCCATAGTCCCACTAGCTCCAGACGGTTGGGAGCAGTTATTAGGGAGGTATCCCATATAAAAATGAATTGAATTACACAAAGTTCACCAAAAATATATATGTAAACCCTTTGGGGAAGTTGAAAATTTCGCAAAATTCAAAGGTAATTATTTCAAAGAGCTTTGTTATTGTAAAACGATTTGATTTCGGCCAAATTCAGATGTGTGGTACAATAATTACAATTAGGTTACTGCGGTATTGCATGCAATAGCTAATCAAAAAATTCTCATAAAACACTGAGCAATTAATTTAATTGCAAAACGTTTAGGCTCGTGGGAATACAACGGGCGTAATTGTTTTTTTCCCACAGGATCTGATTGTTTTATCTCGAATCGGAAATTGCGGCTTTGCTACAGAACGTATCGAGACGTTAATTACATATTTATTACCTAAATGTAGCTAAAGCCCGATTTACACGAATGGTCCGGAATGGGCTTGCAAAAATGCATTTTTCCCGGCAGATACCCGAAAAAAATTAACCTTTGATATCTAGTTAACTATCTACTAACCGATTATTATCCATCGAGTTATTTTTTCTCAGAATAGTTACAGAAGACGGAACGCCTCACAAATCTCTCCTGGCTTATACCTATTCCCTTTTTTGTTCACACTCTTTTATCACTCTGACATTTTTTGTTTATCAACTTTATTTCTGTTATTCCTCTCAAGTCCTTTTTGTTCCCGATGGGGAAACAAGTAACTAGATAGCAGTAAAATATTTTTCTTCCCTTTGGATTACCCAAATGGAACAATATGAACAAAAAACTCTATTGCTATTTAGTTTGTTCCCCATCGGGAACAAAAAGGACTTGAGGGGTTGACAACCACTTTTGTATGCAAAAAAAATCATATATCCAGTAAGAAAGAATATAATTCACCACATTTAGATATACCTACATAAATCATAATAGAGCACATAGAGTAAAAATACACGCTAAATAAGTAGATATAATTGAAGATAATATTAAAAAAAACTGTAGAATGAAATATTAAACATTATAGACACAGAAAAGAAAAAGGTAACGGTAGCAGCTGGGAACCGAACGCACGACATCATGGTCTCTTGTCTTTTAACCTGAGCTACGGCTACCCCAATCCGTTCCGTCATCCTATCGGTATCATACCTCGTTTTCAAAGAACTGTCAATATCATCTTCAATTAATTAATTTCCACATATTTTTGACTGCTACATTTTTAACATAAATACAAGATTCTACCCGAATTTATTTGCTATCATTAGATAGTGTCTAGAGTTATAGAGTTATTAATATTATTTTCAATGATTAAAGATATATTTAAATGATATCCATAAGTTTCATAAAGTTAATCCAAAAAATTGTGGTAGATATAAATTGACATAAAATTATCTAAAAGTTAGCTTGATATTTATAGAAAGCACAATTTTTTTTCACATACTTAGCACATATCCTATGAAAAGAGTGAAGACTACTTGTGACTTCCTTTACAGCCGGCTTTATAAAGGCCAAGGGGGTTTTGAACTTTTTAAAAAATTCGCTGTTTCGTATGCACGTAAATTTAATTTAGGGCAGAATAAAGTCATGAAAACTACTCGCGGGATAATTGTGAATGCTTGCATTATACATAATATTATTTTGTAGATATTTACGGAAAAAGTTAAGCTTTTGACATATGAATTTGCTTTACTTGTCCATGCGATGTCTTCCTGAGATGACCCTTATATTTTATTACATCCCCTTGTGCAACGTATATACTACTAGTACTCACTCCTCTGTCCCTCCATCTAAGAATCTTATTGTTTCTTATATTCATTACGCTTTTATCAATCTTCCTACAACTGTAATATATGTACATATATTTTTGCAGTGCAAAAGCCTCGGGGATCTCATTTCTACTGCGTTGTATATTTTATGAATTATCATTGATACATTGTGGAGAAAAGTAAAATAAATTAGTTAGTATGATATATATATATATATATTAGCAGGTCGATGAAGTTGTGTATTTGGGAAGTATATTTACAATAGATGGAAATGCTAAGAGCGATATTGAAAGAAGGGTGAATGCAGGAAACTCCATTAGCGGAGGACTGAACGCAGTTGGCGTTAACAAAAAGTTGTCCAAATACGCGAAGGTAGCCTACAATAGAGTGCTGATACCAACCCTGATGTATGGTAGTGAGGAATGCAACTAGCAAAGGAAGGATGGAAATAGACTCTGAGATCTCTGACAGTGGTAAAACAACATATGATCGTGTGACTAATTTTGAGATTCGTAAAGAATGCAAGTCTGATGTAAGCGTAATGAGTGATTGAGTAATGAGATTAAGAAAGGGACGCTTAGATGGTTTGGGCATGTAGATAGTATGAACAAATAAATTAGTGTAAGGAGAATATATGACGCGAATGTGAACAGAAGAAGAAGCCGGAGACTCCCGAGGAAGACATGGCACGATCAAATGAATCAAATATTTGAGTCGGGCCATGTCAGGAGTCGGAATAACAGACGAGAATGTATGAGGCGATGTATGAATGTGAATGAAGCAAGAAGTGTATGCCAAGATCGAATTGTTTGGCGGTTCCTCCTCTCTGCGTACCCTTGCGGAGAAGCGGCGTGATTGTTAATTAGTTAGTAATATGATTGAAGCGAGTTTCGTTCGTTTCGACCGATTTGAAGGCGATTTTGAGCATTGCATGCACCAGCCCGCATACACTAGGCATATGCAATATTCCACTTGTTCTGTATTACAAATGCGTCGTCATATCATAATCATACCATTGTTGTTTAGACAACTGATTCTGCAAAAAGGCCGCGGCGCCAAAGCAATCAAGAGATTGTTCTATTCTGGACTTTATTTTAAGTTTATCTAGTGACTATCAATACCATCAAAGCAGTGTATATGTCACTAGTAAGGAGTCATATCGAATACAATTCCATAGTTTGATCTCCAAGTTACGATTGAAAGAATCGAATATAAATTCTTAAGATACGTAAATTTTAGAATAGGTATTTCTAGAGGATGCCCAGATTATGATTACCTACTTTATTAATTAAATTTATGAAAATTATCTGAACGGAGTATTATTTGCGATTTAACGTGTTTGTTTAAAATTACTATATAATAATAATAATAATAATAGTTGGATGATTTGTATAGCGCCGTTTTTGTGAAAAATCGCCTCAAGGGCGCTGTAAATATCAATGTTTTGTGCCCCTGAATTGCCATATTTAATTTCTTTTCACGTACCTGACAGTTATAAGAAAGTACCTACCATATTATCGTGACAATTCTACTTCAGCGTCACAATATTATACTCCTATGCGACGGATTCTATATCTGGGGAACAAATGCTTCGATGTTGTTGATATATTTAGTACATCAATATTAACAATACAATTAAACAAATTCAAATGTAGAATAAAGAACTCCAGTGAAAAATATTATGGATTTAAACGTATGTATTCATATAGACAAGCAAACGCCGATTTTGAATATATAACTTTTAAAACATTATATGTAGCTATACGTGGAATTTATAAATCGTTATTTAAAAGTGAATAAAAAATCATCTCATCAAAACACCTTGTTATGTTGGTACCATTGCATTTGGAACAACTGACTTAACGTGCGCATTCTGATTTTGGATTAGTATGGACGTTTTTTACTTTTCGCTTTTGTTTTGTATTTTAAATATGTATTTTTTTTAGTTTCGGTGAAATTTAAACTTAATTTACTTCAATATAAAAATACTATTATTAGTGAAATAAATTAGAGTTTTCATGAGCAAACCAATTATCAATCCGGATATTATGATAATATTAATGGTGAATATTATTATTATTGTTGGAGTTAAAGTTTCTAAAACGGTACATAATTCTATTACTTGGGTTTAATGATGATTTACTATGAACAGAATATAAAATTATGTACGGTAAAGCTCATCCTTGTTTTGACATTTGACGTTCTAACCTGTAATGGTCTAACCATCATCCTTTTCTTTTAATAGAACCCTGGAAAATAATTTTTTTTATATGCATAACTTTCATGCTAGAAAAGCTTAAGGGAGCGACATCTATCGACTTGTGGAGAGTTTGATTACAGTGAATTATAATCCAATAATTTTGATTCATAAAACTCGTTGCAACATAAAACCACGAGATGGCAGTGAGAAGAAGGTGTTCCCTCTTATAAATAAACATCACAGGATTGGGTGAAATCAACGAAAAAGTTACCAATCAAACGAGCGTTCTACATAAACAACAATTAGTGGTGACAGGACAAAGGAAATATTAATTATCTATGTGAATCGAAAGGGTTCAGATCAACGGCCTATAATATAAACATTTCACTAGCGGTCGAACAGGACGAGAAGAGGTCGTGAACTTTAAAGGAAACAATGGGAAATGCAGAGATGAATAACCATTGAAAATGGAAGTAGAAAGTAAAAAATAATATGCAAAATGTTAATTACAAATAAAAAAACTACAAAGAAATGATTTATCTTGCACGGGGAAAGGCGTGTTTGCATTAGAATTTAGACAGAAAGACGTGTCATGTAAGGCTAAGCGGAAAAACAACGAATTAGAGAAAATAATCCAGAGAACAATAGCTTCAGCAGATGAAAAAGGGAAGAAACAAGAATTATACAGTATGGAAACTTCGGCAAACTTAAGAGGCGATTTAGGCGGAACTAATGTGACATAGGAGTACAATTTTCTAATTTCAGGAACGTAGATAATTACAAGGGAGTGAAACTAGACTGATTTTAGGTGATAAAAGGTATTAATTGAGTAGATTTGGGACATCAGATATTATGAAAATGTAGATGAGAAATGTATCAATCAATTATAAAATTTAAACTGAAGGAATTCAATAGAAATATTGAGATATATGGACTACTACTTTGAATATAGTTCGATACATTTAGGTAAAATTTTGAGGTTGTCAATGACTAATGTAAACAAGGCGACATGAATTGTTTATCCAAGCGATCAGATGAACATGAAACTCGGGCAATAATAGAGAGTTCAGAACATTAAAGTCTAAGATAGGAGTAATGTTAGGAATATGAATTCTGTCAATGGTATGCGAGAGTCTGCCTACGCTACAAAGAATAGGGGTTACCACAAATAAGGCCTTGTTTTTCCAATAGTCTGAAACAAAAAACAACACAACGTAGACTCCGGAAAAGCTCGGGAAATTGACCACATTGGAGTGCAAAAATACCGTGAAAATTAAGAAAATCGGAAACACTCGAATGTTAGCATAGGGCTAGACGTTACACGCTGGCCAAGGAGGAGAAAAACCTCAAATTGAAAGGAAAACTACAAAGAGTTTTCCAATCACATTAGTTAGGAAAAATTTAAGGCAGCAGTAGAGGAGTCATCTTAAATCGGTGGCGCGAACGGAAGTCTATTGCTAAATTAAATCATAAACGAAGGAAGGACGGGCCATCACATCTTTAAAGCCTAGTGGGGGGGGGGGCCATCTCAGCTGGCGCCGTGTGACCAGGAGTTTGTAGTAATACAAGATAGGTATATTTTCGTATTTGTTGACAGATAACGTATTCAAAATAATTAGAATTAGAAATACCTAACTAAATTTGATGTTAGCCAACCCTCAATTAAAAATACAAAAAAAAAACTAGAAACGTTCAGACAAAAGTAGTTACGAATTACTAGCGAAGCAGTTAACAATACAAAAGAATTAGAAAACTAATAAAATTTACTAAAATTTGATGTTAGTCAACCTTCTATAAGAACTAGAAATGTTTAGACACAGAGATTTAGGAATTAAAATTGAAATGATTCACAATACAAAGAACCGGAGAGATATATTCAATCCACGAACGTTATTGTACCATTTAAAGTAGACAGACGCAGCGAAGAAAGTCACATTTAACAGAAAATCGTTTAAGTGTTCTATTCACAGAAAATAGACAAATCCCCAGAGACAGAATAAGATTATCGTACAGAAAAAATGCATTATATTGATAATTTAACAAACAAACACTTCACCAGAAAGCGAGGTAAAGCGATAAACAAACAAAAGATACTCGAAATTATACAGGCTTCCTTCGTTATATCACACTTGAAATGTATAATTAAATTATATGAACATTTCATGCCGTGATATTTACATATTATATGAAATGTTCATATTTGAAAAAACCAACGAACGGGCTGAAGCCCTTATTATTGTTTATCGAATTAAGGAATTTACTGATAGGCGAGCGTGATTGATTTATGGTACTTGAGAGACGAAAATATGTCAGGAATCTCGTTTAAATAAACAACCGTGGCATTGAACCCTTAGAAGAATGCAAGTCTCATAAAAAGTAGGCCATCAATCACATTTTTTATTATAATGAATGAACGAAAATATAGGTCAGGAATCTTAATGATATAAACAACCGTGGCATTGAACCTTATGGAATGCAACTCTCATAAAAACTAGGTCAGGTAGGCCCATCACTCATAATTTTTATTACATTGACTGAAGACGAATATAGGTCACTGTGTTACGTAAACAAATACGGGTGGTAATTTGACGAAGCTGGTTTTGGAGAATAGGAAACGATGCGAACATAAAATTACACTGACGAATTAAAAATATTTT
>JAHDVE020006937.1:0-45754 GCA_022606495.2 Halesus radiatus | reverse complement strand
AACTACATGTAACTATGCATACAAAAGTGGTAATTTTATATTATAACAAACCCTACTACTACTACTTAACGTAACAAGTAGGGAACATATTTACCAGTGTGCGTCCATATGGAAGGCTGAAGAGCGGGCCTTCCCTTAGAAAAATGACCGATAAAAAGAAATTAAAGGTAATGAAAAAATACGACTAAATACTGAAACAAATGTATTTTTTCCATGAAATTGGTGATTAACTTATCCTCTACTTTATTCAGTTATACGAGGCGCCCCTAAGGTGATTTCAACCATTAAAAAAATAAATATATATATATGAAGTGTGGGAGTATCCATAGAATAAAGAAGAACAATTAATAAACCCCTTAATTATGACAACAGGGTATTAATTATTATTATTATTATTATTATTATTATTATTATTATTATTAGTATTATTATTATTATTATTATTATTATTATTATTGTATTATTATTATTATTATTAGTATTGTGTATTATTATTATTATTATTGTGTGTGTGTGTGTTATTATTAATATTATTATTATTATTATTATTATTATTATTATTATTATTATTATTATGTATTATTATTATTATTATTATTATTATTATTATTATTATTATTATTATTATTATTATTATTATTATTATTATTATTATTATTATTATTATTATTATTATTATATTATTATTACCCTGTTGTCATAATTAAGGGGTCTATTAATTGTTCTTCTTTATTCTATGGATACTCCCACACTTATATATGTTTTATTTTATTTATTTTTTTTTTATGGCTGAAATCAAAGAAAATTTGACGAGGAATATGATTACAACGCTTTGTTTACACCACAGTTTTTGATATTTCAACAAATTTCCTGAACAAAGTTCCCTTCAAGGAATTTCCTACCTGTAAAAAACATTTATTATTAACTTTCGGTGAATAATTGTTTTCGCGTGTTTGGAAGGTACAAGGTCGACGAAAAATATTAATTTCCGGTAAATAATTTATCTTTCAATGCCGCACCTTTGTTAAATACGATGGGCTTTTTTGGACTAAACTTGAAATATGCTTTCAACAATACAACGCAAACCGCAAAATCCACCAGATTGGCCTTTACCATACTTGCCTATCCCGAAATACTTGACAAAAGTTAACATTATATAAAAGGGTTCAGGTTCGACGGCCTCCATGGTCGAAGGGTAAGGTTCTCGACTACGAATCCGAAGGTCGCGGGTTCAAATTCCGGCGTGCGCAAATAATTTTTATTTATTTCATTTGTGTTGTTTCACAATTAATTCATTTAAAAATAATATATAGTATATTTGCGCACGTTCCATAGTGGAAGATACTCTCAGTATCGCCCTGGTGAAAGACCACCATTCAGAATTGAAACGTTGCTTGAAATGGCTTTTAGCCGGGTTTGGTGACCAGTTCTCAATAGCCAGGTATTTCCCCACCTTCCTCTTCCCCTTCTACTTCCCCTTCCCAATACCTTCGGCCTCACAACATTTCCCAATTGGGGATGCCATAGTCTCACTGGCTCCAGACGGTTGGGAGCAGTTGGGACTCTTGTGCGGTATTCATATAAAAAAGGTGCACTAAGAGACGTTTATTTAATTTTAGGATCCTAAAAAACATGGTTAACAGCGCCCTTGAGATGAATTTTACAAAAACGGCGCTATACAAGTCATCCAATTAGTATTATTATTATTATGGTTTCCTGATACAAACGGTGCGCTAAAACTTTATAATAATAATATTAATAATAATAATAGTTCTGTATTCCAGAAGGTATGCAGGGGTAGTGCAATGCAATACGTTCCATAAGTGTACATAATACAAGCAAATAAATAACAACAGATACCTAAAATAAGAGGAAGATAAAAAGAGAAAGATTACTTAGTAAAATATGCAAAATAAGTTCATTCACGAATAGAGAGAAAATAATGAACAAGTTTATGGTGGATATTTGACGGCTTCCCGTCTCCAAAGGGCCATCAAGGGAGACTCCATCCATGCAGCCGTTGCAGTAATGATGGTATTCTTGGATTGGCATACTCTGCACCATCCGCTGCACCATCTGCAAAGAGTGCACTCGTCCTTCCAGGAATATTTCTGTAACGCTGCAGTATCTCGGTAGACGGAATATTTGGCGATATGCTAGGTGAGTTTTATCTTTTGGCATTGGGACACAGTGTAACGAACCCACAATTCTGACGTATACAGAGATGTGCAGATTGAGCATTGTTGAACAGTATTCTTAAGAAAATGGTCAATCATATTTGAATCTTCTTGTGGTATTTACCTATCATTATTGCAATTTTTGTTTTGCAGACTGCAGTCCAGAACAAACAGCGATCTATACTCACACCAGTCGCACATAACTTTCGATGTCACGAGGTATATTGTGTTTCTCTTCTATGTACTCCATCAACCTTTCTTTATATCCTACATAATTATTTATTGTAATTTCTTAAAAAGTTTGGTATTCACTTTGTGGCATCATTATTAATAAATGTATTAAAAATTACTTTGTTTTCACCACTTTATTAACATACACATATCTATATGTTTCGAAAACGATGCTTTCTTCATCAGGAATATATAGAGTCCTTATGATGCAAATAAAGGTTTAAAAAATTTACACACAATACAACCGGTTTACAATTAGACAAATTTACAAATCAGAAAAAGTGTTAATAATGATTTAAATTTAATTTATGATCAAATATTAAAAAAAAAAGCTATCGTTAAAGCAATGTTTCATAATAATTTTTTATTAACATTTTTGATTAAGTAATTACCTACTTTAATCAATTTTTGTTTATGTTTATAAATTGTCTATTCTTACATTATTGTGTTCTATGTTTATCATTTGTCTATACTTGACATTATTATTTTTTAGTATTCTATATATTCCTGATGAAGAAAGCATCGCTTTCGAAACATGTAGATATGTGAATATTAATAAAGTGATGAATACAAAGTAATTTTGAATTAATTTATTAATAAAATATTGTATTACATTTGTTTTTTCTTGCGATGTAAAAATTATTTTTACGACAACTTTGAGGTTTTTTTACATTATATATAAATTTTTTTAATTTTTCAATCATTCCACGACTAATCTCTGAAAGAATCACGCTATCTGCGTTCCGGGTATTTTGAGAATACATATGTAAATATATATCATGTATCCACATATATTTCGTGACAATTCTTGCACGATTTGTTGGCAAAAGTCAACCACAATTCGGGAATGTTGTGAGGCTGGAAGGTATTGTGGAGGGGGTAGAGGAAGGTGGGGAAATACCTGGCTATTCAGATCTGGTCACCAAACACGGCTAAAAGCCATTTCAAGCAACGTTTCAATTCTGAATGGTGGTCTTTCACCAGGGCGATACTGAAAGTATCTTCTGCTCTGGAACGTGCGCAAATATACTATATATTATTATGTTAATCAATTGTGAAACAGCACGAATTAATTAAATAAAATTTACTTGCGCACGCCGGGATTTGAACCCGCGACCTTCGGAACTGGGCTCAAATACAAATTAGATTACTTCGTAAAGTCGTCAGGAATCCAAATTGTTCACTTATATCAATGGTTTCAACATTTAAATCTTGTTTCTCAGAAAATGAGTTGGCCTCACTTCAAATAATTGGTAAAAACTGTTTGTATTTATAATTGCTTTGAACATAAATAATAATTTTCAAGCTTATCCAGGTACTTTCCTCGCCGTTAGATAATACATTTCGCAAAATACTTGTATTTACTTTGAAAGACTACTTACCGTACCCCGATGTTTTAATTATGTGTTAATAAATGATTTGATTCTAACTAGTTTGAGTAAAAAAGATGCCTAATTAGTGTATTTTCGCACAATTGTGAAAATTCTGAAAGGAATCGATCTCATATTGTTAAGGATTTATTTTAAAAGAGGATACGCATACTCAAACCCAAATGTAAGTGTAATTTCAAAAAATTTGGAAATAGCGTACGTCATTATTTTAATAATTACCCCGTATCGCTGCAGAAGAACAACGTCGGGGCGGGGACTTATTTATTAATTATATAAATTGAAAATACACTTTGTATATACCACTTTACTTAAAATATATAAATATTTCTACATGTTTCGCTAGCAATGCTGTCATCTTCAGGAATTAAAAAAAAAAAAAAAAAACTTATTTATTAATTTATTTATACTGGTTTTTTACAGATACTTACATGAGAACAATCCAGTTATAAAAACTCAGTTAATATACACAAATTAGAAATAATCAGACAAAGGATACACAAAACATAAAATTACAAAAACTCACTCAAAGATACATAATACACAAAGAGAGACACAATTGATGCGTAATATAATTATCCCAATTATTGTTACATATTTTTAAGTAATAGCAGGACATTTTTTTCTGGAACTGTACAGATTATCGACAAAAATGTCTGCATTTGCATATTCTACCATATTATATAGTCGACATATTTGAGGCATAGGACATGTCTATTTCTTACGTCTTTCATTTACAAAACAAGTGTGCAATATTATTTCTGCAAGTATTCAGGTGGAATGTACTATGACGGCTTAAACAATAGGAATTAAGTACATTTATTTCAATACCGGTAAGACATAACACAGTATAACCGTAAATTATTTTGTATAAACATATTAAATCATTTGGCTTCTAATTTTAAGTGAAAGTATGATCTAAGATGGTCATGTAAACCACATTTAAAAGATTACATTCTTGGCATTTATTTTTTAACAGATTCAGCAATGTTTTCATATTTGGAGTAATGAGGATTCCAAATATATCTTTTATATTCCAGTTTACTTTGAATTAGGCCACTGTAAGGGGTTAGAATTGATTGAGGGTTATTAAATGGTTCACATGTTTTGTGAATTAATCCCATCAATTTGGATGATTTGCACTTAATGTCGTTAATGTGTAGGTTGAATGTGAATTTAGAATCGAGAGTGATTCCTAGATCTCTAGGAAGACACTATTTTAAAAGTAGTATTATTAATAACGTAAGAAAAGTTCTTTATAATTATATTTCGAGTAAATTTTAAAGTGAGACATTTCTCAATATTTTAGTGCATATCATTGACAATGCATCATTTAATGGGTGTATGCAGGTCTGTGTATGCAGGTCATTTTGAAGCAGATGATGATCAGAAATAGACTAAATTTTACGAAAAATTTTGAAAAAATCATAATCACAGTTTAATTAATTAATGAGCCAAGGTCATTTATGATTAGTAAAAAAAGCAAGCGGCCAAGATTTAATCCCTGTGGCACACCAGATGTTATAACTATGTGGGATGATTTGTATCCATTAATAAAGCACTAGTTGTGCTCTATTATACAAATAAGATTTCACCAAGCTAAATAGGTTTTCATGAATTCCTATTTGATCAAGCTTAATTAGTAAGATAAAGTGGTTAACTTTATCAAAAGATTTTTGGAAGTCAGTATAAATTGCATCAACTTTAATCTTTCATTAAATGAATTACATATGTAATTACAAAAGATTTGAATTGATAGATGTGCAAGGAACAAACATATATTGTCTAGTGCAGAGAAGGGGCTTAAAATAAGAAAAAAATATACATCAGAGATTCAAGAACCTTCGCAAAACAAGATAGTATACTGATTAGCCCGAATTTTTTTTTATTAAAGTTTAGTAAGAATAGTGTTATTCTTAATATATAATACACGTGCTTTAACGATGATTGTGTAGATACTAGGTAAATATATACTTAATAGACAATCCTGGAAGCACGATATATATACCGTTTTAATGAATTCATATAAGGTTTTAGACCTAGACTCATCAACTTCGAGGCACCAGGCGGCCTACGAATTTATTTATTTGTTCATGAAAGAAATTCGGCATAGACGTTTTTCTATCACGACCTTATCTACTTTTTATTCGGGTGTTTATAAAAAAAATAATCAAAATATGTTCATGTGCGTTTTGTTATAAGTACCTTAACTTAATATCTCCTAGTAACAATGTCCAATGTCCTAAAATATTTCGCAGTAATTTCCAGTCATCCTGTACAGCTTTCTTAATATGTTATATTCTACTAGGAATATTTCAATTCACGGAGGTCAAACTAACCAATACGAAATACCATGACAGGTAAACATTTTTTTATTGGAATCTTGCGTAAAGGTTTTTTTTACATTAATTTCACATAGAAGGCTCTTAGGAAAATAATTTATTCATCTTTGGGGATGCTGCGCTGGGGATCTTTTTGTGAAAAGGGAGGGGTGAACGGGAGGAAACATAGAGGCCGGCAAATTTCACAGCTGAGCCGTTGAACTCAAGAACGAATCGTAGAAACGTGACTTATGTGGCAAATGTCGTATGTGTACAAATGTGTTGGGTGCGTGTTTGACACATTAAATTCGACGAGGTTATTCTTACTCTAAGAGGAAACCTTCTCGAGGTAATCGTCCATTCTCTGCTTCAAAGCCCTCCGAGCCGTTGGAGTTTGTTTGCCATTTGGGGACTTGTCAAACAAAAGTCTATCATTTGTCCTCAATCATAGATTATTTCGTAACACCATTGATTAAAGCCGCGTCTCCTGCGAACTTTTTTACGAAACATTACACAAAAATCCATACACAAAAACATTTGTTTTCATACATATTCCGTCTCCTGTTAAAATGTATTGTTTTGGTTAAAAACGAAACATTTTGCGTAGATGACAAGATGAGTTCTTGAATAATACTTTGAATGTACTACATATTTTTATAGGTTGGAGTAAAATATCATAATTTGAATAATAAAAAATAAAAATAAAAACAATGAATGTTAAATTGGTAAGAAATGTTTTGTGTAAACCACTAATATAGCTAATGAATGTGTTTATGACGATGATTAAATATGAATATAAGCACGACTTTTTATTAGTTTAATTACAATGAGGAACAACTATTTCAGTCACAGGAGAAGCAAAATCACTCATTTTAATTAATTTAAAATTAAAGTTTTGGCTTTAGATTTTTTTTTATGGCTTTAGGTTGATTTCTTTTTTTTATATATTTTTTTTATTTACGTATAAAACCAAAACTAAGAACCTAAAAACCTATTTTATGTCTAATTAAAATAATGTATTGTATATAAAATAGGTTCCAGCTTAATAAAAAAAAAACTAACAAGAAAAATACGTGCTTGTATGCATAATTACCTTACGATGTGTACTTTAAAGGAGGGCTGTAATGGTATTAGATATAGCAGGCAAAATAAGAGAATGCGTATCATGAATATTTAAATTTAATACTTAAATACACGATAATAATAACATATTATGATTTCGCTCAGTACACATAACCTAAAAACCCGTCCGATTTATGATGAAGTACCATCGGACGGGAGACAGGCATAGATAGACTCAAACCGTGCGGCAATTTAAAAAAAATGAAACAAACCCTTCCCTCCTTTCCCCTCTTCACCCGTAAGGTTAATGTTTTCCATTGATGTCGGAAGACAAAAATATTCTATACGAGCACAGGAATGTATGGTGACGCCCCTTTATTTTTTTGTTTTGTGTAAATGTTTTAAAAAAAATAGTCGCAGGAGACGCGGCTTAATAATCACTAGATTTGTGCTTAACACACGTAAGTTCACTTAATAATTTTTTCGAACAAAGTAAAGTTATGCAAATAACCATAAGCCTGTCTGTCATAATTTACTTTGCGGTACATTATTTTGTAAAAAAATATCCACGAAAAACTTAATATTATTATGAAGGACGAAGTTCATGCAGAGGTCAATAAAACACTTTGCATAAGGTCAAATTTACACAGACTAGCTTTTTGTTTTAAAAATATTGTCTTCTTTTTTAAGGCTTGACGCTGCAGATCTGTCATGATTTTTTTTTAAATCGCTATATAATTTGGTATCAAAACTTCACAGACGTGACAGTTTATTATCGACTTTCATAATGCTTATGATTTTTATAGCGAGATCTCTGAGGGTTGGGAGCCAGTGAAGCGCTCACATTGCAATTTAATGAATCCACGAGACATCTGGTGATTATTTCTATTCGTAAGCACTCTGAGGTTGCGCAAAACTTTCACAGATGTTCAGAAAATAATTTCTGCTAAAAGCTTCTGTCTTATTGCGGCCCTCACGGTATTTGTATATAATATTCGTTTAATTATTTAATTTCTTCAAAATATTGGTATTCACTTTGGAGCGTCATTATTAATAAAATTGATAAGAAATACTTTGAAACATATCGATATTTATTTATTAAGCAGTGATATGGACAAAGTATTTCTAATTAATTTAATTTTATAAATAAATTACTGGCTGAAAATTATCAAATAATTAAATAAATTAATTAAATATTTTCATAAAAAGCAATCACTTTGTGGTTTGATATAGTAAATGAAACACGTTGTTATAAACCACGGATATATTTTATTTTCACCAACCGGTTTCGCTTAACTCAAGCGTTATCGGGGTAAATATTATAACTAAATTCTAATACATAGTTATCGGTTATATTTAGGTACAAAATACAACAGAATGAATTTTTTTTATCGAAGAAGAATTTATTATTAATTGTATTAACTGTTTCCGTGTTAATTTATTTCATAGTATTTACACTTAATTTCACAAGTCCTTACAACACCCAAAAAATAATAACGCAAATCAATTGCTTTCACGTAATTATAAATCAATTAAGAAAACATTGCAATTAATGCTGGGAAAACAGATTCCAAATGTAAGTACTTCATGCACGGATGGAGATTCCGTTATCATATAAAAATTGAAATCGGGTAGGGGTAAATAGAATTATATAAACAAGTCGTCTCAACGTGGCCAAACCACAGTTTGAAATTGTCCTTGAACGCAGAAACTGCGCAGAGAGAAATGTATTGCGTATTTATTCGAAATTCTCGGAAATTTATCCGAAATTACGGTTGAAAACGGGACTGCAGGCCTTACGTATGATTTAACAGGAAGCGGCGGCCTAACTAATTTTAGGAGGCCTTACTGATAAATTCACAGGACATTTAACAGGATTACCTAAAAATTCTAATATTTTCGCATTACAATTACGAATATCTTGAGAGTCTTCCCGATGATTCCTAAGTAAATACTAACCTTTACGAATGCTCTATAAAGATATCATGTTATTTTTTCAGTAATCACCAACCACCATTCAGTCATTCTTATAGGAATTCTATCTTAGGTCTTCCTGATATTGCATAAGTAAAATACTGATAAATGATTCGTTATTATACGAATACGTTATTGGGATCTTCCAGATATTTTGTTAGTTTCTTCTATAAATACTTTGTGTACTTACTGGTAGAATATTAGACTAGTATTTTTAAGGACTACACTGATCATTTTAATATATGCATACCATTGACATCTGTTAGCACTGGAATGGTGTAATGTCAGCGCAATAATTAAAAATATTATTAAAATGTCCTATAATATTATCAATAAGTACAGGCTATTAACACGACAGTACGCACATAAAAATCTTTATACTTTCGAGCAGAATAGCGATCCTTTGTGATTACTGATATTTTATTTTGTATTTTATAAAATATATATTTTATAAATATATATTATATAGATATTTTATAAAATATCAGTAATCACAAACCTTTTCAATTATATAAACTCATATACATTCATGTGAATTAAAAAAATATCTATTTACTATGTAACATCATTCATAATTTTAATATTAAACATTATAATTACATATATGTACCATAAATTAACAAAATAACTTAAAATACCATTAACAAAATAGAAACATTCACTATATAGAGACAATGTTGTGTACCCCTGCCTAAGTTTGTATAAAGCATAAGAATTTCAACCTCTAGTCTGAAAATGTCCGTAGTAGGATGAAACCGGTCCTGGTGAAAATAAATAAGTGGAACAATTTATTTTTATTTTTTATATGAATACCCCAATGAGACTATGGACTCCCCAATTGGGGAATGTTGTGTGGATGAAGGTATTGGGGGGAGAAGGGGAAGAGGAAGGTGGGGAAATACCCAGCTATCTAGTCACCAAACACGGCTAAAAGCCATTTCAAGCAACGTTTCAATTCTGAATGGTGGTCTTTCACCAGGGCGATACTGAGAGTATCTTCCACTCTGGAACGTGCGCAAATATACTACATATTATTTTTAAATGAATTAATTGTGGAACAGCACAAATTAATTACATAAAATTTACTTACGCACGCCGGGATTTGAACCCACGACCTTCGGATTCGTAGCCGAGAGCCTTACCCCTTGACTACGGAGACGTAGAAAAGTGTTTTAATTTCAATTCTAATACATATTTATATTAAAGAAAGTTAATATATTTATAAAACACTTAATTCTACTTAAAAGAAAATTGATTTTGGATGTAAAAATGAAATGTAGAAAAAATTCATTTTATGGTAAAACCGTAGGTAAATGTTAAAAACCAACATATAACACGACTACACTACAAGCTGCACCGCTCGGAATGGAAGACACCACAGAAACTGCGTATTAACGCATATAACGATGTAATTATATAATATGCGGAATAGGAACAATTTATCAGTCTCTTATAATAATATATCATGATTGTCCTGATAGAATTATTGTACAATTCGTATTATATTCATTTAAAATACAAGACAAAATCGACAAATAAAAATTTCCATACAAATATTACAAATGCAACATCAGAATACACGCGAACCTCTCTGTGTGACGTCAGATGCTATGAAAACAGTGGTGCCAACCGAATAAAGCGTTTTGATGAGATGGTTTTTTAATCACTTTTAAATAATATTTATGAATTCTTTGTGTAATATAATAAAAATTGTGAAGCTTTCCTCATCGGGAATATACAGAATACGAAAAGAAAAAAAAACAAATACTTGCTTTCGAAACATGTTGATATGTATATATTAATAAAGTTGTGATTACAAAGTAATCTTTTTATTAATTTATTATTCAAATATTTTTAAATGATAATATTCTTCACTGGAGTTAGATATTCCTAATACCAAAAGCTATATATAAGTTATTAATTTTAATTAATTAAGTAATTTAATTTACCGATGCTGGGTACCCATGGTCAATCCAACGAAAATGATCGAGAGTATCATTTCCTCATTTTAAATTTTAGTAGGATGCTTCTCTACTTTCAATTGTAATCCACCATGCCATTGGACCGTGCGTGCGTAATCCCTGAGCCAAGGCATCACGCCGCGCTGCCCGTGAATGTGAATGATGAGAACTCAGATCGAACGTCGAACAAACCGGTCGTGCGTTATTATGGTGTGTTCTCAGTTCACCAAAATATCGTCCGGGAGCGAGGCTTTTGCCAAATTCATTGAGAAATACAAGAAATTGGAATGTTTGTGGAAACTCACCGATAAAGATTACAAAAAAATCACAAAACACAATAAATGAGTGGAAGATACTATTAGTATCGCCCTGGTGAAATACCACCATTCAGAATTGAAACGTTGTTTGAAATGGCTTTTAGCCATGTTTGGTGACCAGATCTGAATAGCCAGATATTTCCCCACATTCCTCTTCCCCCTCTCCTTCTCCTTCCCAATACCTTCAGCCTCACAACATTTCCCAATTGGGGATGCCATAGTCTCACTGGCAACGGACGGTTAGGAGCAGTTAGAAATCTTGTGCTGTATTCATATAATTTATTTAAAAAAAAAATGAATTAAAAAATTTGCTTTGTATTCATCACTTTATTAATCGATATCTACATGTTTCGAAAGCGATGATTTCTTCATCAGGAATTTAGAGAATACTAAAAATAATAATGTCAAGTATAAACAAATGATAAAAATAGAACACAATAATGTAAGAACAGACAAATTATAAATACAAACAAAAATTGATTAAAGTAGTTAAGTAATTAATCAAAATTATTATAAAACATTGAATAATAAATTTACATTAGAAATTAAAAAAGAAATTATATTTATTATCAATATTAATATGAAAACAAATTCAAGAGACAGCTATTATTAAAAAATATTTGATTATTTAATAAAATTAATTCACTATTAATGCTTTTCCTGATTTCTAAATTATTTTTTAAAATTCTTTTATTAATAATGACACCACAAAGTGAATACCAATCTTTTGAAGGAATTACAATCACAACAGGTTAAGGCGATATAACCAGACACAAATAAAAAATTGTCATTATTCAATCGAATTCTGGACGTATCGACAATTTTCTACAAAAAACGTAAACGATAATTGATTTCGAAAGATTCTTAATTAATTTAGTGAAGTTATGTTTTAAATTTTGCAAATTATATATAAATATTTTTTTTTATCGAATCTACAGTTTTATTCCCAGCTTGATGAAATTTTGCAGACTTAAACTACAAAATGAGAGAGGAAGGTCACTGTTCACATGAGATTTCGTAAAACCACCCCTATCCCCCTTTACCTCCTAAAAGCCAAATTTTGTAACTTTTCGATAACATTTTGTACACTTGACGTTCAAAATAAGAGGAAAATTACTGGGTAGGGGTAGGGGGTAGGGTTAATATATCATCAAAATTTTAGTCAAAACCGTAAAAATAACCCCGCGCAAGGCCGGGTACTTTAGCTAGTTTAATATAAACATGACTTTTTTCGTCAATAATCGTGCTCTTAAAACATGTTTTCAAGTCGTAAATTAAATACCATGATTCCCTTCCTTACCGGTGCAAGCTTTAGTTTTAGTAAATATGCAGAAAAGCTCCTCATTTTCAAGTTTTTTTTTATTTAACAAAAATTGAATGAAAATACCTGTTTTATATAATACAATATATTAATCTCTTCTATATATGAAAATGAATATTTGTCTGCGTGCGTTGATAACATGTCGATCGGTGCGGTAGTGAGCGAGAAAGGTGCGGGGTTTCACTCACCGTGCCACGGCGCGTAGTCGGCAATAATAACCGGCGGTCTGCCGGCTGTAATATATATATATATTTTTTTTATATGAATACCCCAAAAGAGTCCCAACTGCTCCCAACCGTCTGGAACCAGTGAGACTATGGCATTCCCAATTGGGGAATGTTGTGAGGCTGAAGGCTGAAGGGGAGGGGAAGGAGAAGGGGAAGAGGAAGGTGAGGAAATACCTGGCTATTCAGATCTGGTCACCAGATATGGCTAAAAGCCATTTCAAACAACGTTTCAATTCTGAATGGTGGTCTTTCACCAGGGTGATACTGAGAGTATCCTCCACTCTGGAACGTGCGCAAATATACTACATATTATTTTTAAATCAATTAATTGAAAAACAGCAAATATTAATTAAATTAAATTTACTTGCGCACGCCGGGATTAGAACCCGCGTCCTCCGGATTCGTAGTCGAGAGCCTTACCCCTCGACCATGGAGGCCGTCAAATGTAATGGACCTATCATGGTGGCTGGATTTTCTAGCACCGTGAGGGAGGATTGAAATGCTGTCACGAAAATATAATTGGACGTATATAACGCTATGAACAGTCTCTGCGATATATTATGTAAAATAAAACCTGAATCAACCCATCCGTTAAATTGGGATATAAAGGAAATTGTTTTTAATTGATATCATGAATCTGCGAAAGCAATCAGGTTTCAAGGATTTTCCGAACAGTATTCTGTAAAGTTTTTTTCCAATTTTTCTTCGGGAAAATAATTGGATAGCCATTTTTACATAATTTTCCTTGGATCTTTCCGACAGACGATCTATTTTGAAAGTTTAAAGACGACCAACCTCGAGTATCCGGATTATTTACTGTTCCATGACCTTCTTATCTTCGATATTCTTGGCAGATCATAAATTGGGGAAAATCCAGTCAAATAAGACAAAAAATATTCCCGGGGGCTGGAATACTTCCTACAAAGCTCAGTTTCTGGATACACATACATTTTGATGTTACAAATATGTATTTGGCGCAATCCCAAAAATATTAGCAGGATAATTTGAGATCTTAAAGGCTGGAGGTCACAAAAATTGGTTTGAGGCACTGACTTCAAAATTACATAGACATGTCCAAAGCAAGATCTACCCGCACCATTTTGACCTGGAGGCAAAGGGCACGTGACATCCATTTTGGCACCAGCCCGAATCGCGTATTTTTTTAATAAACTCCGCTATCATCGCACGCTGACTGCCGCCTAGTGATCATCGGAAGATTTTACCGAATAAAGCATACTAATTCTTAGTTATTTTATTAAATTAAAGTTTATTCAATATAATTCTTAACAGTTTTATGAAACAATCTTATCAAACCAAAATGATCACGATGCGAAAGCATTCGGGTCATAGTTTCCTGCAATAAGTAAATTAATAAAAAATTCTAAAAGGGTCAAACTAAATAGTCTTACAAAATATTTTGCTTGTGTAAACAAGCCGAACCTTTTTTTAATCTATTGCTTTTTTACTTCAATTGGCTGTTTGGGTTAGTTTTGGATATTGGCACGGCAGCTACGGGAAGGATAATGGCGATAAATTCCACACAATTGTAAAAAGGACGAGTTGATCGTTAGCATATTTGCTTTTCGAAGAGTAAATATGAATACTTTGCTGTGCAATGCGAGTTTCCTACAAAATGTCGGGATTTATTAATTGGAAAATCCCTGAAAGCGACATGCCTCCGGGCTCAACCCTCACCCAGTTAAATTTGGCTTCTTCCCTTCACCCATAACAGCACCTCTGTTGATTCTCTTCTCTGTGGTTTGAGTCCATCCTCTATGCCCACCCCTATCAAGAAACAGCGTGATGTTTAGTTCGTTACAATAAAATAGGTAGGTACTAAGCTTAGAACAATATTGTCAATTATTTTCATAATACGTATTACCTACAAATATTTTAGAGTTTAGTTCTGTGTGTATTTAAATGTACACTTTCGTTGAGGAGATTTAAATATCAAGGAGAAATTCAACAATTAAAGTTAGATTAATGTGAATTCAAAATAATGATAATATTATTACGCAATACGATTAACGTAATGTTTTTAAGAAGAAATTTTTTTATAAAATCTACATAGGCTAACCATTTATCAAAATCAAATTGGAAATATGACATGTTTCTTACCGCCCTGCGTATGTTTTACAAAATATTTAAAAATGTTGAATATTCTCAAAAAATACCTAGAAGGTTTTTCTAATGCGGAGAAAAAATAAAAATAACGGATGGGTTGTAGTTATTCTTGAACACTAACTTTAATAAATTAATTAAAAATTACTTCGTATTCACCACTTTATTAATATAACATTAACATATCAACATGTTTAGAAATCGATGCTCTCCTCATTAGGAATATATAGAATACTAAAAAATACCTTGAAGGTTTTTCTAATGCGGAGAAAAAATGAAAATAACGGATGGGTTGTAGTTATTCTTAAACACTAACTTTAATAAATTAATTAAAAATTACTTCGTATTCACCACTTTATTAATATATACATATCAACATGTTTAGAAATCGATGCTCCCCTCATCAGGAATATATAGAATACTAAAAAATACCTTGAAGGTTTTTCTAATGCGGAGAAAAAATAAAAATAACGGATGGGTTGTAGTTATTCTTAAACACTAACTTGAATAAATTAATTTAAAATTACTTCGTATTCACCACTTTATTAATATATACATATCAACATGTTTCAAAAACGATGCTCTCCTCATCAGGAATATATAGAATACTAAAAAATAATAATGTCAAGCATAGACAAATGATAAACATAGATAACAATAATGTACGAATAATTTTTATGAATACCAATCTTTGAAGAAATTATACTAAGTTTAATGTTTTTTTTTCAAATCCGAATTACAAAACTATGATTAAGTTTATTAAAAAAAGGTACCTGGAAAGAATCGCAAAGTATGCATCTTTGCTTTTTAAATTATTTTTAATATTTTGTAAAACAATACGTAGGACGGAGGTCATATTTCTGATTTGATTTTTATAAATAAAAATATTTCCTACTTAAATTAATAATATTCTCGTTAAGAACATTACGTTTATCGTATTGAGTAATAATGTTATCATTTTTACGAATCAATGAATAATCCCTCTACGCCTTAATAAATTGCAATGAAAACATATTCTATTTTCATAGAAAGCAATCACTTTGTGATTTGACATATTTATCTAAATTAAAACCAACCGGTTTCGATTATCTCTAGCTTAATCAGTGTAAAGGGGTTTAGTTTTAAGTTTTTCGCCGATGAAGATGGTGGTAAGCGGAACCGGTTGGTGTAAATTTAAAAATAAATTATTGGTTTCAAATAAAGTGTTTGTTTCACTGGTAAATATTTCCAGTTTGAACTCAGTAGAAAAACTAATAATATTTTTAAAAGAAAAATACTTTTGCATTAATAAAAATAAATAAAAAATATTTGCACATGCGGAAATGCAAAATAATGGACTTAATTTTTTACTTTCTTTATATAAAAACCCGTAAATATTGAAGAAAAATTTTCGCCATATTTACACTGTTAGTATGAAATGACATTTCTTGAAAGTGTTTACAACAAGTGTTCTTAGTGTGAATTTTTTTACAATTAAGAGTGTCTGAACTGTGTCCAAACTTGAAATATTAACCGTTTTATTTAATGAAAAATATCCATGTGAACTGTGATGTGTTGTCATGATGTGGGGGGCGGGGGGTAATAATTTTTACTTACAAATAAAACAAAACGGGAGGAGAATTCATGAATTTTAAATTTAATCATTACAGCCGTGTACGCTTAACACGCAATAATGTAACTATCCTATAATAATCGTAGGCGATAAAGTAAATTCTATCCAAATTATGGGGGTGGAAATATTATGTCATTGTAGCGTTCCTTGAATGTTGTGCCGTGGGTGTTCGAGCGATCAATGACATATTCCAACCCACCTGAACTAGCTCTGTCATTTGGTGAACATGTACACAGGGTGCCCGACATACTTTAAAAAGAGATACCTGGGATTATTTGGTGTACAATTTGTGGATGGCATTTCGGTTTCCGGTGTAATTTTTTTTTCTTATTTTACCAGCTGACCTTGGTACAAAGCGCCCGTAACAGACTGTTCACTACTTTAAAGCGGGTACCGTGCCACTTCCTCTTCACTCCATACCAGTTGTACTGAACGAGTACCGTCCCTGCACACAAACGGGGGTGATCGTAACGAAGTTAAGTAATTTTCTTTGTTTGAATATTATGTTTTTGTTATGATGATTTGGGAAATATTATTATTATTTTTTGCAGTATATTTGTATTATACTTGTAAGTACTATTTTTGGATTTTGTCCAACATCACAGTTCACCCACTAACCCATCTACCATCATTTTACTAATTCCTGCTGTGCAGGGACACTTGAGGTCTAGAGTCGTTTTAATAAGAATAGAATCGTTCACACAAAAGTGTATTAGAAGCATGCGAGCGTCCTGAAGGAGTGACACTTTGTCACTTATAACGGGACGGGAAAGGGTGGGTTTCTCCTCAAGTGTACTGAACGAGTGTTCCGAGGAACACTAGGAACTTTAGGCAGTAAATAACTAACTAACTATCACGCCGTTTTACCGCAGAGGTATGCAAAGAGGACGGACCGCCAAACAACTCGATCTTGGCACACACTTCTTGCTTCATTCACATTATCTCATACATTATACAAGTATTTCATTCGCTTGATCGTGCCATATCTTTCTCGGGCGTCCCCGGCTTCTTCTTCCATTCACATTCGACTTATTATATATTCTCCTTTCTTCGTTGATTCGCTCTACATGCCCAAACCATTTAAACGTCCCTTTCTTAATTTTACTCATTACGCTTACGTCAGTGTATTCCATTCTTTACGATTTTTCACAATATCATACACGATTTTACACACATTCGCCTCGGAGATCTCATTTATTCGCCATTCAACTTAACTTTCATCCTCCCTCTGCCAGTTCCATGCCTCGCTGCCATACATCAAGGTCGGTATCAGCACTCCATTGTGGACTGCTAGCTTCACTTATATAGTAATACCAACAGTGTTTAAATTAAATATTTAAAGAAAAAGTTAAATTAAGCATAAGATGTAAAAAAAAAATATAAAAAATAAACTATTGTAGTTTCTTCAAAAGATTGGTATTCACTTTGTGGCGTCATTATTAATAAATTAATTAAAATTTATTTTGTATTCACCGCTTTATTTTTACACATATCTACATATTTCAAAAGCAATGCTTTCTTCATCAGGAATATATATAAAAATTCTATATATTCCTGATGAAGAAAGCATCGCTTTCGAAACATGTTGATATGTGTATATTAATAAAGTGATGAATACAAATTAAATGTGAACTAATCTTAAGATTGGTGTTGCCAATATTTTCTGCAGTATATGCAGCAATCAGTTTTCTGACGGGAATCTGATACGGGGACATTACCAGAGTAATTGATCCTTTCTCTCATTCCTGCTACCCTGGTTCTCAAGAGAGCTACAAATCCGGGAACTCGACCCTCGATGATCATACAGGAAGGACTACAGTACCTGGGTACACTAAAAATCATGCGGCAAGCTTTGTTATACTGCACCCGAAGCCTTTTCATAGTTCTCTTCTTAAAATTTACCCAGAGCTCGCACGTGCAAAATGTGGTTTTACGAGATATACGTATAGATTTTGCGGACAAGGGAGTGTAAATATCTAGGCATCAGCACACAGGGACGCATAACTGTTGTGATTCGCTAGTCCTTCTGAGAAAGGTGTTTGGTAGTTTCCAAGTGGGGATGTCGTCGCCCCGAGCGTACTTGATTTGTAGCACCAACCAGTATCTTCGATCGCTTGAGGTGGTGTCAGCTGTAATCTGGGACCGGCATTCAATATCGGGCCGGTCGCTGTAAGCTTGTAGGTAGGCTGGGTGGCTGTCGGGCTCAGGTTGTGGCATATCCAGGGACGACTTTCGGGTCGGACCGGTTGCTGTAAGCTCGTAAGTAGGCTGGTTGGCTGTCGGGCTCAGGTTGCGGCATATTCAGATCGGACCGGTCACTGCAAGCTCGTGGGTAGGCTGGGTAGCTGTTGTGCTCAGGTTGCGGCATATCCGGGGACGGCTATCGGGTCGGACCGGTCGCTATAAGCTCGTAGATAGGCTGGGTGGCTGTCGGCCTCAGGTTGCAGAATATCAGGGGATGGCTTTCGGGTCGGATCGATCGCTGCAAGCTCGTGGCTCACTTAAGGTGACGTCAGCTGTTGCTGGGTATAGAGAATAGTCCTGTCTGGCAGCGGTAAGTTTAGGCATCCGAGGAGAAGCAGCGTCTCGGCCGAGGTCTCTCGCCTGGTGAAGAGAGTGGGTCTGGGTAGAGTGAAGATCTTTCGCTTGGTGAGAAGAGCAGGTCGGGTATAGTGAAGATCTCTCGCTTGGTGAGGAGAGCAGGTCCGGGTAGATTGAAGATAAATGATGGTGGTCGATTTTCACGGTGAAGCCGCGTTACAGTGGAGAAGTTACTTGGTCAGGGACGTGAGCGGGAATGAATGACGTACCACCGGGCACCGGTTTTTATAAGCCAGACTGCAGGTGTTTTTCTCCGAGGTCAGTCAACTGGTACGTGATGTTTTTGTTTACTTCAAGGCAGTTGTTTACCTCATGGTCATTCACCTGCTACGTGATGTTTTTGTTTTCTTCAAGATATGTCAGTTTGTTAACTCCAAGGTCATTCAACTGCTACGTGATGTTTTGATGAGTTATGCCGAGGTATGAACAGGTGTCCGCGCAGGATCCAACATGCAAAGTTTTATGGTCCTGCAGATCCGTTCAATACAGTGGTATAGAACGCTAGAAAGAGCTTCTTCTGCACAAATGGGCTACAAAGTCAAAATCAAAGCTGATAGGCATGTTAGATTTTACACTAAAAGCTCGTATTTGCCTGTCAATGTCATCGTTATTCCTTAGCTTGCTGGTGTGATATGTCCTGGGTATTTGATTGCTTTTACAACTTTTAGAAGCTCACCGTTCAGCATTGCCGGAAGAATGTTTTCAAACCCTATCCATGTTTGGTGACCATATGAGCTTTTTTTCGGATTGTATATCATATTAGTTTTATGTGCAAGCGTTGTAGTGTTCTACGTCCTTTTAAAATCGGCTCACTAGAGAAAATTACCCTTGAGTGAGATTGAAGAAGCATACGAATACTTTTTTTTGATTCCTTCTACTACTAAACTTTGAAATTTTTTTGAAATAATCCTTGAAGAAGTTAAATGTACAAACCGGAATCCAAGCTTTCCTCGTGAACTCGGTTTAATCCAATTTAAATCAAATAAAAAACACGCGCAGAGGCTTCCGAGTATAGACGATGGAATTAGAGTAAGTTTAAGCGCCAAAGGCCCACAAATGGCTCGGAAGGCTTTGAAGCTGAGAATGGACGGTTAACTCGAGAGGGTTTTCTCTTGAGGTAAGAATAACCTAATGGAATTTAACGTTTTAAAGACATAATCATATCTGATTACGTCTAAGGGAGATTGAAATATCAATCTAGTCTTTTTTTACAGGTATTCCACAAAAGAAGCCTCGAGGGAAATAATTTACCTTGATGCCTATGTCATCTTTGGGGATGTCGTGTGAAGGGTCTTTTAGAGAATATGAAGGAGTAAACCTGGATTTTGAAGAGACCCATATTGTAGGAGAAAGGAAACACAGGGGCCGGCAAATCATTCTACAGCCGGGGGTCTTAGAAGCGACCCGTTCTCATGTGACAAATGTCAACCCTGTACAAATGTTGGGCGTTTGGCGTGTTTCCCGACTATATACCGGTGCCGAAGAGATCAATGACGCCAGTTCCTCAGAGCATCTTCCATTAAAATTCCAGTTGAACGAGGACAGCCTTCCTACCTGACGCCTGTTCTCCAAAGATTGCAATCAGTTTCTTAATATAGGCGAATCTATCCAACGGACTGCCAGTTTCTGCAGAGCCAAGGGTTTTTTCAGATATTTTGGGGCTCCCGACCAGAGTTGACTACCAAATTCCACAGTGGGGCGCACTTGCAATTTATGCAGAATCAGGAATTGTTTAGTATTAAAGTATCTGCGGGCTTAATTAATAAGAATTACTTTGTTTCAACCACTCTTTTTAATATATGCATATCTAGAATCAGAAACAAATCTACCCACATCGGGATAAAAAATATACTAAAAATAATGAAGTGTACACAAATAATAAGCAAATAGAACAAATTACAAAGATAAACAAAAATTAACTATTGTTCTTCTGATAAAAGTAGGTATGTAATTAACTGAAAATGTTAAAAAAAATTGATTTATTTAAAAAAAATTATTAGCAATTTGAATGATAAATTATATTACAATATATTATTATTAATGAGAAAATAAATTTAAGAGATAACTATTTAAAAAAAAAAATTGATCATTAATAATATTACCTGCTTGATTCTGTGCAAAGGAGGGCGGTTCGTCTGATTGACAATCCGTTGTTAACAGACAGACTGCCATCTCTGATGCAAAGACGCAATGTAGGTATGCTGAGTATGTTCTACAGATATTTTAATGGAGCCTGCTCGAAGGATCCAGCAGCGTTGATCACCTCCGCGCCGGTGCACGTGCGTGAAACTCGACGTTCAAGGGTCGTTTCGCCGACTCGTCTTTGTGTAAATCGGCTCGTATGTGGAACGAGCTATCGTCATCTGTCTTTCCTCCAACATTTAATCCGGGCCTCTCCAAAGCCGCATTAACAAATCCATTTCTACAGCGCCTTCCTTAACCCGTCTAACAACGTTTCCCAACCAAGTAACGATATAGTTACCCTGTACGTACTCTAAATAAGGGGCGCTCTTGTGAAGTGTTACATAAAAAAAATTATTAACACTTACTAATTCCAAAAATTTAAAATTTATCTAAATGTAAACCAGTCGTATTTGTATTTAAATTTTTTATACTTTTATATGAAAAGAATGTTTTGTTTCCAAAATATGGTTGGTTAATTCAGAATAATTATTATTACGTAAACACTCTGAATTTTCCTTAACTCTGTTATTAAAATTTATTTTAGTCTCTCCTGTTTAATAAAAAAAGAGGTTAAATAAAAAAGAACTTATATAAAGAACTTAAATAAAAATAAGTACTGTGTTTCTAGGGAAAAAATTCAAGAAAGTTGAAACAAATAAATAGAATGTCACTCCTCAATCAGAATATGTATCTATTAATTGTATGTGTTTCCGTTATATTTTAAAATGTGTTATATTGTGGGTATTTTAATTGCTCCGTATTCGATTCCATTCACGGAAGAAATTATCTCATCGCCAGATCTGAATAGCCAGTCTCAGAACAGACATCGTCTAGTGAAACGGGTAAAGTACATGTAAATGTTTAAATTTTATGCCAATAAACGCCCGGGTTGCCGGCAATGAAATGAAATGAGGTATTTCCCCACCTTCCTCTTTCCCTTCTCCTTCCCCTCCACAATACCTTCAGCCTCACAACATTCCTTAATCGGGGATACCATAGTCTGACTGGCTCTAGATGGTTGGGACCAGTTGGGACTCTTGTGGGGTATTCATGTAAAAAAACTCTATTATTAGATTTTTACCCCTTTGAAAGAAAACGGTATTTTTCAATTATTTATATAAAACCTCTTGACTCCTGGGCCTCAGACAGGTCAATGAAAATGATGTTCTATTCGAGATTTTTTTTTTCTGTTTAATTTACAAAAGTAAGGAATAACTGACTTTACTTCTGGCACACGGACACGCCAACAACATACTTTTATCATTGAATACATCGATATATGAATTACTAGACAAGACGTGTCGTACAACTTCGCAAGACGAATGCGACCCACCCATGGAATAAAGAATATACACTCTAATAAGTGCCTTTCACAGAGATTTAAATGGAAGCCGGTGTGCCTTTGACTTAATATCTCTTGGTCCTAGCCCGGAGAAAATTACAGCAAATACAGCGCTCTGTCTTTCTTACACTACATGCATTAAATATTGCCAATCCATTTGGTCGAAATGATTATTTATTTATAAAATACATGATGTTTAATGGAGACATTTACATGGAGTAGCGTAGACACATTAGATCGCCATACTAGGCGGCTGGCTGTTTCATGGTGACCAATGGAGTATAGTTACTTTGTATGAAGTCTAGTGTAAACATATGGATTTAGAAAATAGAAAGTAGAAGACAGAAAGGAGAAAAAGACATTAGACCATAAAAACATACATAACGTTTATAAAATTATTTTTTAATTTATATGTGTGCATGCATGCACACATATAAAGTAAAAAAAAATGTGTGCATACATACATACACATATACACATACATATTATGTTGATATAACTTTTTGTATTAGAAATTTATGGCTCGATTGGACAGACTTTTGGATCACGAAACACGCCCCCATCGCATTTCTAGCTTCGAAAGACTACTTACTATAACGTGCACAGAGTACAAATTTAATCTCAAATCGCATGACGTAAAAAATATATGTTGACAGTAAATGAAGACATTTTCAACTAAAAAATAAATTGTCTAACTAAATAACTCTTAATAAGGAGTGGTAAATCTATAACATTTGTTATCGAATACGGGAAACCACTTTTTATTTAGCATTTTCCCCCATTTTATTTTATTCTCTCCTCCTGTCTAGCCTTACAGGTGCCATTCAATTGTGAAACAACCCTTAATAATAGGTTTGCGGTTTCTACCCTCCGGGGAAACCCTTTTTATAACAGAATGGTGTTGAACGGCTGATGCCTCCGCGAAAGAAAATGTATTGTCTGTGGTTGTCTGTAGGGGAAACTAGATAAGTCGGAAACAATCAAATCGATAAGATAATATTACAATAAAGTGAATTCTATGATTTTGCGTGGCTGGTTTGTGAAAACTTTTACCGGAAAAGTAGGGAATTTTTATTTATTTATTTACTTTAAACATGTTTGAATTATTTTTTTACATATATCTCACCACCTCAGCGGAATTTTGAACTAGTTTGATTGCACTTTCGAATTTGACAGGAATCCTAAACGTAATAATAGTGGCATATACGAATTAAAATGTGATCACGCCGACTGCAACGCTACCTATATCGGGCAGATGGGAAGGCTTTCTCAACTAGATTCAAAGAACATACACGATGTTATAATAATAAAAGCACTTTTTCAAAATTCGCAGAACATCTCTTAGTGAATAATCACTTCCCGCTTGACAACAACGAACCTAAACCCTTACGTAGAAAGAAAGGGTTTTTATTTTAAATTTACTTGAACAATTGGAAATTAATAATGAATGAAAGATAGTAATATAACATTAAATAATAAAGAAAAGAAAATGACTTATTCACCAATTCTCAGTATGTTCACGTTTTCAAAACAATTAAACACATTTAAATAAATCAATTAAGAAAATATTATCATTTAAATACGGGAAAAAAAACACAATATAAACGTTAAAACCTAACAGAATAGAGAATTTTAATTATTTTCTAACTAAATCGGTTTTACCGATAGTAAATCATTATTTTTAAAAACCCGTCCAAATTAGAATTGGGTGGGTGTAAATAAAATCATATACAATGTGGATTAACCGCAGCTTAATGGCATTGAACGCCGAAATAGCTATCATAATAACAACTAAACTAATAATAACAACTAAAAATACTCGCAAAAATTAATAATATTATTATTTAATTTGATTTACGTTAAATTTAAAAAAAAATTTATATGAAGTTGTACAAATTAAACACTAAAACAATTAATATTCGAATTTGACATTCAGAAAAATAACGACTAAGACATTGATAATCTTCGTACAATATCTATTACAATTTTTTATTCCAACATACCTATGTGACTTTGTAATAAATACATATATAAATAAATATATTTATTTATTTTAAATTTTTTACTAACATGGATATTTTATATGATACCGCGTGGGAAAAAAGTTAAAGGGACTCACAGAAGGCAAGCCGTTAAAACTTTTACTGGAACAATCACATAAAACAAATAGAAAGTTAGTTATATATATACAAGTTTTTATTCCTTTTAACCAGCGATACCCATCCGATGCGTATTTTTGACTTTCCGAAAATCGCCAAAATGTAATTTATTCTTTGGAGAAATGGCGACAAATTAGACGAATTTTATTTTTTTTGGCATTGAGTAATTTTACCGAAATACATACACTACACTGAAAAAATACTCAACAACCGTAATTAAGATTCAACAAAAGCTTTGTGATAAAAACACAGTTATTAATTTTATAATAAGGAACTCCAATGAAAAATATAATGGCTATAAAAATACATATTCGTATAGATCAGCTAACCGCGATTCTGAATATATAATATATTCTGAATATATATTCTGAATAGCCAGGTATTCCCAACCTTCCTCTTCCCCTTCTCCTTCCCCTCCCCAATACCTTCAGCCTCACAACATTCCCCAATTGGTAATGTCATAGTCTCACTGGCTCCAGACGGTTGGGAGCAGTTGGGACTCTTGTGAGGTATTCATATAAAAAAAAATATATATATATTCTGAATATATAATATATACTGAATATATTCAAAAAATCCTATCCGACATAAAACATAAATTCATATACGTAGAAACATAAGTTCAGGACATTTTTCTTTTTCTTTTTCTTTTTCTTTTTCTTTTTCTTTTTCTTTTTCTTTTTCTTTTTCTTTTTCTTTTTCTTTTTCTTTTTCTTTTTCTTTTTCTTTTTCTTTTTCTTTTTTTTTTTCTTTTTCTTTTTCTTTTTCTTTTTCTTTTTCTTTTTCTTTTTCTTTTTCTTTTTCTTTTTCTTTTTTTTTCTTTTTCTTTTTTTTTCTTTTTCTTTTTCTTTTTCTTTTTCTTTTTCTTTTTCTTTTTCTTTTTCTTTTTCTTTTTCTTTTTCTTTTTCTTTTTCTTTTTCTTTTTCTTTTTCTTTTCTTTTTCTTTTTTTCTGTTTTTTTCTTTTTCTTTCAATCCTCCATAGCTTATTTAGTTGCGGTTTTCTCTCCTTGTTATTTAATTCCATTAGTATTCAGTGAAAAACCATGTATATAATGTCATATAATTTTCTCTTGTTATTTGTACCTACTACATATTTGATTATTTACACCATTAGTTTCTAAATTGTTATTTTATAATACCTGCTCATGAATATTGTATGTCATAGTATTAATTTGCATATTGTATATATATTACAATAACAGATATACTATGTAGTATATCTGTTATTTTACAATTAGGTTAGGTTAGTTAGTGTAAAGCGCACTTGAGGTGAACCTTCACACAACTGCGCTATAGAAATTAACTCTTATTATTATTATTATTATAACTTTTGTTATATATAATTATGCGTAGAATTTATAAATCGTTATTTAAAAGTGATTAAAAAATCATCTCATCAAAAGACCTTATTATATTGGTACCATTATAACAAGGTTTCATTCTGTTTTTGCATTAGTATGGGAATTTTTATTTTTGACTTTTGTTTTGTATTTTAAATGTGTATTTTTTTTAGCGAAATTGGAACTTAATTTGGGTGACTTTAAGCTCTATAAATATAAATATAAAAAACTATTGTTCAATATAAAAAAACTATTAATAATGAAATAAATTAGAGTATTCATGAACAAACCAATTATCAATATAGATAATATTATAATATTAATGCTCAATGCTATTATTATTCTTTGAGTTAAAGTTTTTAAAAAGGTAGATAATTTTATTAATTATGTTTAGTTATGATTTAGTATGAATACAATACAAAATTATGTACGGTAAAGCTCATCCTTGCTTTGATATTTAACATTCTAACCTCAAAACTGACAAACTGAAAACTTTGAAAATTATTTTAACTATGAAAACTAATTTTAGAAAGAAAACGACATATACTGGTATTTATATTTGAACGTCATTATTGACATATATTTTTTTTTAAATTGGATTGGAGTTCCTTATTATAATACTTAGAATTCAAAAATTCGCATTTAATTTATTTGAGAGATTCAGCCAAGAACTGGCTCCCAAAATCTATTTCCGAACTGACTTGACTCACCTCATAAGAAAGCGATCAATTTTAAAGTTGAATTAGTTATAAAACAAAATAAAAATAATGATAATAAACTATTTGGAAACACCCAGTTTGAAAGTTAATTTTCTGCAACCGTTAACCGTTAAAGTTAAGAGAATTCTACATTCCATTAAACCTTTGACGGCAAAATATATGATTAAATTTGTTAGTTGGATTCAAGTATTTTCATTTAATTAGCTACGGTTAGGTAAACATTTTCCTACTCCAGAATCACTTTGACTTTGCTGCCTAAAAAGGTTCTTTAATGCTTACGTACTTACGTCTCGTTATCTACATACGTGTCTATGAAAGTCAAAACTCACCTAAAAAACAAGTAACATTGTCGAATAAGCTAAATTTTAGTATACATGAATTAAAATAACTTTAACAAAACACCACTTTATTAATATAGCATATCAACATGTTTCATCAGGAATATACAGAATACTAAAAAATAATATTGTCAAATATAGATAAATGATAAACATTGAACACAAAAATGTAAGAATGGACAAATTATAAACGTAAACAAAAATTCATTATATACATTAATAATTTAAAATTTATTTTCGTTTATAATTTCTGGCAGGGTATTTAAGTATTAAACTTTCGCAAGCGTTTTTACGCATCATGCATTGGTCAATTTTCCTTTAAGCCTCGTATTTAATCCCGTTCTCATGAAAGAATGTCAAACATAATTGCAACAAACGTTTAATTAAATAAAAGTCCGTAAAGCGTAGCTTTTATCTCCGTAGTTCCCTAAAAATATGCTGTAGCACCGTAGAGGCAGGCGCTCGCCGTAGTAATCACACCCGAGTGCCTAACGCTGTCTGCCAGTCTCAATCCGGCTACCGAAGCGTAGACACGCTACGACCGTCGTAGCGCTCTAAACTCGTAGAGCGAATCGAGAATAAAGTTTGAAGCTGTGACAATTTAGGAAAAAGTTTTGGAATTTCACGTGTGTTGAATTTTTTTTTGTAATAAACGGCAAAACCGTTGTGATTTGTGAAGATTCAGCAACTCATTTAGGTAATTAAACAAACTTTTTAATGGCTGCAAAATAAAAATTGTAAATGACAGGAGATTTAATATTTTTTTTAATAAATCTTCCAAATTCGATAGATCTACCAATATTTTAACAAATGTAAGACACGGTGAAATCATAACCATTATAAATTATTTAAATAGATGTGTTACGTTTTGTTTAAAAACAAAAGTTTCGAACGAGAAAATGGTTTAAAGATATCAAAATGTTTTATATTTTAGTTAGGTTTTGATGAAAAAATCTATCAGAAGGTTGGGAATTTAGTTTTTGCAACTCTTAAAGGTCCATTAGTGTTCTATGGTCTACGAATAGCACAGTAAGTACTTAATGGCTTCAATAACTTGACGGCTTAGGTTTTCATTAACGTAATTAAAGACTTTTTTCCCTTGTGGAATAGCATTCTGAAAAGATTTAAGTCTTGATACTTTTTTGAAGTGTGAACCTAACTTGAATATTGTTCTGTAAAGCGAATTTTTATTATAGACACCACGCAATAATTAATGTGATTAATGTTTGAATAAGTTCTTTTCTATTTTTCAATAGTTAATTCTTGGTGGAATTTTTATTTTTTTTTGTTTGTATTTGAAACATACATTATTAAATAATAAAATGTAAGAAAGCTTTGATTGCCCAACTGGGAACAAATCGCGTTTTAGGACAGTCAAAATAACAAGTTTAGTTCATATTAATGGTCATTATACAAAAATAAAAAGGGAAAAAAGCTAGTATTCACATAGTATGGAAATATAATATATCGAGAAAAAGTATAATAATTGAGTACAAAGAGATGTAAAGAATAGTACAGAAAAAACTTATGAACGTATTTACACGAATATTATAAAGTAAACAATTTGGTTGGTTCTATGAGGAAAACAATGCGTTTAAAATTGAGTACTAAAAAATAGATAATATTATTGAGTCATATTTATAAGATTGAGTTAATAAAAGTAAGTATAATAAAAGCAATTTTAAACTTTATTCCACTTTTTTTTTAAATTTCCGGACAGGTTTTAAATAATCAAGTTCATCTTTAGACTAATTCAGATCAAATATACCCCTAAAATATTACGTATAAAAATAGTTTTTTATGCTTATTTGAATAAGTTTTTATTTTATTTGTTGAAATTATATATGTATAATATGTCTTATAGCATGACGGTACAATCTTACAGAAGTATCAATATATCATATGTGAGTGTACACACACTGTGTGCTTGAATATTGGAACTTTTTAAGCTTATTTTGAAGTGTTTTCCTTATTTTTGTATTGCATTTGAGAGTTAATATCATTTTTTATGTCTTCAGGTAGGTTATTGAAAATGTGTATTCCTTGGTGTGCGCAATGGTGGTGTGTAAATGAGGTATTGGTTTTAGATGGTGAGAATGCGATTTTCTTTGATGAATTGATATTTTTGTTTTTCTTTTAATATTTGAAGTATTGTTTTTTTTTTTAAATATGTTTTTTAATTTACTTCCTTAGTTCATTTCTTTGGTTCTGTTTGAGAAAATAAAGATTAAAATCATAAAAAAATATTATTGAAATATATATATACATATATATTTGAAATTCTTTTCTAACTTACGAATGATATTAGAAATTTCCGTTAGTAAAAAGTTAGCATGGCATTTATTCAATTCAATTCTTTATTACTTTTAAAATGTTTATAAAATTTACATTTTAAAGCATTTTAAAAATATTATTAGATGAAACGGGATGTACAACATCCAAAATATATAATTACAAAAATAATAAAAATTAAAAGAATTAAGGTGGAAATATATAATCTCAGTAAATTGCATACAACACATACTGGTATTATACAATCAAAAAAGCTTTCTGTTTAAATGCAGTTTCATCGATGCTAAATATGTCGATATCCGAAGTGATTCTATTTAACAGCAAGATTCCCCTCCCCACCGGCATGACCATTGGCAAGTTAGTCTTGCAGGCCAGGAGATAAAACAGTCTATGCTGTCGGTGACGAAGATAACCATCGGGAACATAGAAATGAATGCTCTCCATGATAGACGAGTTTTCGAACCATCCGCGAATCAGTCTCAAGAAATGTGTAACAATGTGTACATCCCTTCTGATTCGCAGATGCTTCATTCCGAGCATACCCGAGAGAAAGTCGCTAGCATAGAGCCACAGGTAGTAGCCATACTCCCTCAGGTAGAGAAATCTCTAAAAATTCTTCTGAACTTTCTTCAACATGGAAAAATACTCCACCTGATGTGGGCTCCAAACCACCGACCCACTCTCATTTGATATATTTTTCGAAGTTCCTATTTTACATGATGAAATACTGGAATTCCACTGCTCGGAGGCAACGGTAGGTACGTGCCACCCCAAATTGAAGAATTATGTTAAACATAGAATGGGGATAGGAAGAATAAGGGAAGCTATAAATCCGGAATTTAAGGTAATTGTAATAGCTAAAACTCCTTTCAACTAAGATGTGTACATATATTTTAAATGGTTTGAAATTCGTGCTTTTATTTTCGTAAATTGGAACACTTTAGAGTAGAGATATAATGTATCTTTGGTTAAATCGTCAATTTAAATATGGGATATAATCACTTGCATACATTGAGTTCACCGGTAAATTTACGGAAAACAGTATAATGAAGAAATAAATATATTTATATTATATATTTTATTGTAACTTGGGGATGTGTCATTATGTGAACTTATCAGTTTTAAACAATAAAATAGATTTTAAAATTTTCCGTTAATATACATATACTGGCATAACCATTCATAACACCTCTAATCTCCCACAAACATTCCGCTTTCCACTCGATGATCCACCAGTTGGTACGGTCCCGTTATCAAATACTAACTTTTCACTAGAATTAATTATCCATAATTAAACAAATCGGAATAAATAACGGTTATCATGAAAACTTAGTCAATAACATCCCAAATAAAAAATAAATAAAATAAAAAACTTCAAAAATGTCGTCAAATAAGTTTTTATTCAACAGTACCCCCCCTAATAATAATATAATAAATAATAATAATCAACCGTACCAATGGCGTAGAATCTTATATATCAATTACTATGTATCACGTCCGGTCAGTGGCTGAGTTGGCATAGCGTTTGGGTCTCACCCAGGCTTCGTGAGTTCAATTCCTCGGCTGGCTAAGTCCTCCATTTACGATACAAGCAACATCTTCCGCTTACTGTGATGGTAGTAGGAGATTGTCAAATATTGTCAGGTTATTTGTAACAAGGGAATATTTGTCTTTCTTTTTAAAAGTAAAAGTAAAAAAAATAACTTTTCTTAACAAAGCATTAAAAACCTTCCATTGAATATTGAACCAGCATTTTACACAGACAATAGAATAGGCAAATTTTTAATTAATGGTGAAGATAAAGAAGATATTTTAAGTCACTCGGGCATTTATTTACTTCAATGCAACGATTGCCCTGCGTTTTATGTAGGCAAAACGTCACGTAATGTTAATTATCCGGGTAAAAGAACACTTTAGGTGCCCTCGTGGCTGCCGGCGGCGTTTTATAGTCGCTCCCGATTTACCTTGGAAGTATCGGGAAGTTATTAATTTTCCCGGTGTAAAAATAGCATAAAATAACTGCAATAATTTTTCGGTTACATTTATAAAAAATACATAATTTTAGTGCTGTCGTTTCGAACTTAAATCAAGTTTATAATAAAAACCCAAATATTTCAAATATTTTGAGTTGAAATCTGCTTCGTTCTTCCGAATTAACGCATTAGACATCGGTCACATCTGGCGGTCGGTCGAAGGCCCTTAGCACGTGTACTAGTGAAGTGCGGTGGTTGTAAAAAATATTGTATACAACCGGGAAGTGGGCTGCTGGGACCCCAACAAGGACACCGCCAGCTGGGGCGAGAACGAGCCTTTACCTACGTCATTGAGATAGTGGCCAAGTTCCTCAACAAGCACGACTTTGACCTGATCTGCCGGTGCATCAGGTGGTAGAGGACGGGTAGGAGTTCTTTGCCGATTCGATAATCCAGGAGCAATGATGTCAGTGGACGACACGCTGAAGTGCTCCTTCCGGATCCTGAAGCCGGCTGACAAGTGCCTGGCGTACGTGCAGACCAACACCAACCCGACCCGTCACGCCGCCAGGGGCGTAACCAAGACAAAGAAGATTTTGAGGGCCCTCTGGATAAATCCCACCGGCCACCATCCTCCCCCGGCGCTCCACCGTTTTAAGAGTATTCTGTGTTATTTATCCTAAAAAATATAGATAATAATTCTTTGTCTTGGCTTAAATACATTCTTGAGTATAATGGAAACAATCACTCTATCATTTGTATTAGCGTCTTGCAATATATCGTAAGGAATAAATACAGTTAGCTTCTTTTTTTTTAATTTAACATTCAATTTAGTTTTGATAATTTAACTTCATCTCTTTATATGGTCTATAAATTCGTAGAATAGACGTAATATAAGAATAATATAAGAATAGGAAGTAATTTTTGTACAGCGCCCCTGAGGTGATTTCTCACAAAAGCGGCGCTATAAAAATCATCCGATTATTATTATTATTATTATTAAGATGTCTTAGTAATATAATGGGTTCTCGGAATTTGCCAACCACCTCTTAGAAACAGAACACACATTCAATAAAAATACAAGCACTAGTTTACTGCATAAAAATGGAATAGGCATTAGAATAGATAACATAGAAGCATTAGAAATAAGAAAAGCCAAAAACACTAATAGTAGACTCATTAATAATCAAATAAATTTAAATAAAAGTCCGATACTTAAAATTTTCCCAATCAACAAAGTACACGTCCTCCCCGGTCCGGTACCTGCTCCCTTCCCATGCTTGGCCCTTCACTCGCCCGTTTTTATCAATCTATAACACATGTGTATCTTAGTTCATAGTTATATACTTCCCTGAAAACATTACAGCAGTGGCGAAACCCGGTCGGAAAAAATATGTAACAAATAAAAGTGATGTGAACAAACTTATTGTTTTATTTTTTACTCGGAAAGCTTTTGACCAACCTTTAAATAACTCCGATAACTTTAAATATTTGATTAATATGGCCATAAACTGGAAATCGTTTCACAACTGATAAAGCCTCGCTCACATATGGCGATTTAAACGCTGCTATTTGAATTGTGGCTCGAAATCGCTTCGTCCGACAAGGTATTCGTGGAGAGCAGCCTTTAAAACGAGGATGCTCAATTATGATCGCGATTTAGGTGGTCACGTGACCTAGACTGGTTTTCGGAGAATGTCGTGTGTCTTCGCCACTACGCAGCGCTGCTGTCACGTCCTCTGATATAAAAAAAACTGAAATGTTGGTTTTGATTTGTTTATTTTTACATTGCGTTTTTACTGATTTTGTGTTTGTTTTTCTCGTCCACTAATTCAGTCGCAAACCCTTCCCTTTTCAATGAGCGATTGTTTATTCGACACAATTTTAAAAATATGGAACGAGATGCGGAAGATATTTATATGACAGTTTTGTTTGAATTGTGCCGACCTGAGTAAACAATTGAAAGCCATGCAAAAAAATGAAATTATTTCGCCACTAGAATTAGTCGAGGAGAAAAAATAAACACACAACAGAAAAAAAACACAACGTAAACAATCAAATTGTCATTTGTTGTTGATATCAGACGATGCGACAGCAGTACCGCTTAGTAGTGATCGCATGCAATAGCAGCGCCATGTTCTAATCGAATCGCGGGAATGTTTAAAAGTTGCTAAACTAAATAACTCGTTTCGAATTCCTAGTCACACGAAGCGATTTCGACGCTACTATTAAAATAGCAGCGTTGAAATTGTTCTGTGTGATAGAGGCTTTAAGAATAATAATAATAATAATGATTGGATGATTTGTACAGCGCCGTTTTTGTGAAAAATCACCTTAAGGGGGCTAAGAAGCTCCCAATAATTAGTTACCGAGCGAGTTTATTTCGCAACATCGCTTTTTTAAACCACATCCCGTCTTCTGCCGCGCGTCTCAATACAATCTCGTTTTTTTCCATAGCCTCACACTCACACTCACGCGTAAAGCCCTTTTTGTTTTTTTTTCAATGCAGTGATTAATTATTGAATCATTGTAGAAAATAATATTAACATAAACTAAATGAAATATGAAAACGGAAAAAAATGAAAGAAAATAAAAAGATTTCAGTCGCATCTGGGACCCGAACCCAGGTCCTTTGCCTATCCGGGCCAACCGCTTAACCAACCTAGCTAATGAGACCAGTTCAATTTATGCCATCTTCATCGACATCATATCTCAAATTCAAGATTTGTTAATATTAATGGAGAATAACTGGGTTCGAGTCCCAGATGCGACTGAAATCTTTTTATTTTATGTCATTTTTTTCGTTTTCATATTTTATTTAGGTTATGTTAATATTATTTTCTACAGTGATTGAATATTAAAATGAGGTTTTAAAATCTCAATAAAAATAGTTGATAATTAAAAATTGATTAATTATTGTTTTAAGTAAGTAAGTACCCACAGCATTGTTTAGCTGGCTTTTGTTGATTATCGTAATATTAATAATATTTATTTATTTGAAACACACATTATTTAAGTTTAAACATTTGAGAAAGCTTTGACTGCTCAACTAGGAACAAATTCAGCTAAGAGGAACGGCTGCGCTGCCTGTTTCATTCATAACTTAATTTTGGATTTGAGGCCAAAATACCCGTCCAAACTGAATAATACTTTTTTTTTTAAATTAAATTTTAGTAAATATCTAACACGGAGGAGAAGTTTTGTTTTTTTTTTCCATCAATTTTCATAATCTTAGAAAATTATTTGCGGGTTTAACTTATTTAAAAAAATATATATATATATATCATATTTGCTATGTAAATATGATTAAATAATAAAAATACAAAAACAAAAAATTTAAAATAAACGATTTCTTCGGGTTGATATTTTAAATTATGTACGGCAAATTTGTGTTCCAACGTAAATTGGTCGGTTTTTAATTTAATTTAAAGTCCACCATAATGCTTATGTTAATGTTTTCTTTTTAATTTTTTTTTTAAATTTCATTATATTTTCAAAGCAAACGGGGTAATTTTTTTTTTACATCACCGTTAGCGCCCAAATAATTGTTAAAGGTGTTCCTAATTCCTTTAATGGTCTTTATTTCATAATGTAAAACAAAAAAAAATAAATAACTTTTAATCCGTACTGGATATTTACTGTACTTTTTGATGAAAAAAAAGATCATTTGGTTTTGGTGAGTATTTTGATCTCAAATCCAAAATTAAGTTTTGTATGAAACAGGCCGCACAGCCATTCCTCTTAAGTAGTTACATACATTTTTATTAGTCCACACCGGTCTTTAAACCATTGACCTTGTGCTGCAGAGCCAAGGAGCTTACATATTAAGAACGGAGCTCGTCACTACACGAATAAACACATTTTACGGTTTTATTTTAAAAGCTTAAATCGAGTTATTTGGTATTTTTTTTAATCATAACAATTTTATATCAGAGGTAAAAGGGAAAAGTTTCTAAACTATCATTAGGGCAAGTTCACGGCTACACGACCCTAACCAACTTTACCGTTTTTATTTTGCAGTTCATTTAAATTCAATAAAAAACGGTGAGAAATTACAAACGATCATGCTCGTTAAAGAATAAGTGGATTAAGCTCAGTGAAGTGAGTGACAAAACATCCATGTCAACGAAAAGTGTTTCTAGACAGAACCCGTGTTGATAGGCCGCGACAAAATGGCCAAAGTAAAGCGTATAAATAAGAGGAAGTTAAAATCCCGCCATTTCCGGGAAAAGGCGCGGAAATATTACCGTTCGACTCTTTTCATATTTTTTTCCATCATGGCCGCCATTATAACAGCTGTTCTCGGGGCTCCCGCCAACACGAACAGAACATGTCCACTCTTGATCGGACGACTCGAGGAAGGACTGAATTTGACCACTGATATATTCGGGATTGGAGGATCGGACGATCCGGAAATGCACGAAGATGAAGAAGCCACTGATGACGTTATCGCTCTGAGGACTAACCCCCCCCAGTCGGATGATTACAGTTTTCTGTATGACTACCTCACCGGTGTCGGAGTACATAACTTCAACGATACCATCACCATTGGATTCCTCGGAGCTTATGGACAAACTCAGGTGAGTCGATTCATTTTGTTAGATAATTTGTGTAGTAGATGAGTAGGTATTTGATTTTGTTTGAGGAGTTTAACGATAACTTCTGGAAAATAATCCACCTAGATCCGCTATTAAATGCTTATCAGTTCTAGGTAGACATTACATAATAGTGTCCTTATTTTTAAAAACATGCATCTTCTAATTTATACCAGTTCTAAGTTTTTCGCACCTGTTTCACATTTGGTGATGCTGTGTGGAAGGTCTTTCAGAGGATAGGAAGGAGTGAATCTGGGTCTTGAAGAGACCCATGTTGTAGGAGGAAGGAAATACAGAGACCGGCAGACAATTCCACAGCCGAGCTGTTGAACACAAGAAAGAATCGTAGAAGCGACCCGTTTTCATGTGACAATTGTTAGGCGGGCGTTTGGCGTGTTTCTCGACTGTGCACCGGTGCCGAAGGGATGAAGAACGCTAATTCCTCATAGCATCTTCCATTAAAATACCTGTAGAACAAGGACAGTGTAACCCACCTGATGTCTGTGCTCACAAGATTGTAACCCCTTTATTAAGATAAGCGAATCTATCAAACGGACCGCCCGTTTCCGCACAGAGTCAAGGGTTTTTCAGATATTTTGAGGCTCCCGACCTGGTTGCCAAATTCTACAATAGGCCGCACTTGCGATTTGAAAAGGGTCCGCAGTTGTGTACTATTAAAGTATTAGCGGACTCTGTACAATACGCTCAGCTTCTGAGAGGCTATATTTACTCTACCTTTAATGGAGCCCCATACCTGAGCTGGTCACTTAAGGTTACACCAAGCATATAAATGTAGAGCTTGTTGGGAAGATTGCTTCCATTAAAAGAGATCAGATTGTCATTTAGATCTCTTTTAGACTTAATCAGACATGATTGGGTATTTGAAACAGTAAATTCGACGAGGTTATTCTCACCCCAAGAGAAAACCCTCTCGAGGTAACAATCCATTCCCTGCTTCAAAGCTCTCCGAGCCGTTGGAGTTTGTGTGGCCTTTGGTGGCTTTTCAAACAAAATCTATCACGGACTGTACTGTCATCCGCTGAACAATGGATTGGTGCACATGCCAAGGGGTCATTGATGTGCAACAAAAACAAAGTTGGCGACAGAACTGATCTCTGTGAGACGCCAGCATTTATTGAACGCGAGGAAGAGAAGAAACCGTCATCAGTCGTTTTTTTAGATGAATGCCGCACAAGAGTCCCAACTGCTCCCAACCGTCTGGAGCCAGTGAGACTATGGCATCCCCAATTGGGGAATGTTGTAAGGCTGAAGGCATTGGGGGAGGGGAAGAGGAAGGTGGGGAAATACCTGGCTATTCAGATCTGATTGATCACCAAAGACGGCTAAAAGCCATTTCAAGCAACGTTTCAATTCTGAATGCTGTTCTTTCACCAGGGCGATACTGACAGTATCTTCCATTCTGGAACGTGCACAATTATACGATAAAAATATACCGTTTGAATCGATCTCTCCTTCAAGAAACGGCAATCCACGTACACAAGGCTATGGGAAGTTCGTAATAATCACGTAATAATCGTAATAATCACGCGCTCCTTATTTAGGTGGCGACAAGGTTGAGAATCCCGCATAACATCGGCCACGTGTTTCGATTTACGCAAAAAACCATCACCCAAATGCGTGTTTTATTCTATTCTCTAAAGCTCAGACATAATTATTAAAATGTTTTACGGTCATATTCTAAAGAACTTAATTTACAACAATGAACAATACGACAATATCGGAAAAGGGGTTCGTAAGTAGGAGAGTTTGCGATTTAAACATTTTTTTTAATGTCTGATACTTTATTTTTTTCTAGGCTTATAAAAAGATACACCAAAAAAATGTCCGTTCGAACGAATTTAATTTAATTAAATCATCTATGATATTTCTAGGCCATCAAATTCTCAAACCAAAAACACATGATTTTGCATTACTTCCCATTGCATCGCCTTAATCGCAAAAACAATTAATGTTCAGTTTTGTTTCATGTTTTGTACTTACTAATTGCAGATTTTCGTCAACCACAACGTAAAATGACTTTCACCTCGTGTACTTCATACTAAGACCAAAACGTTAAAAAAAATGTTAAATGATAAAAATGTTTTCTCTTTTAAATAATGGGTGGGTTGGGCAAATTGTCTTGTCTTTGGCCAGACTTTATTTTCCATATTTCTGTCAACATCATTACGCAAAGGCTCTTATTACAAATTTCCATAATTTATTCATTTTGTATGTATTTAAATTTACAGAAATTGCTTTCTGTAAGCAGGTAAGTTTTTCTTTCTGCGAGTATAAATCATTATTTCTCCTTCCAAAAAAATTGGATAATATTCGTGTTAGGTTCTGAAATGATAATGTATTTGGTTCCTATCTTAATTGACATTTATCCAGTCATTGCCTTCCCAAACCAAACACAACGTTTTGAATAATGGAACAGTGATCTGACGGTAATTGTTTCAAGTGCTCTTTTGTTAGGAGAATAAAAATACTTTTCGAGGAGCAGGTTCGGTCTCTACGTCATTCGGTAAGTGTTCGGGTAATTATACCTGATCTTTTATCCTTTAAAACGATCCCTTATTACAATCAACCAAAACCGCACAATTTTCGTCTAGGTAGTTACGCTTGTAAAATTTGCATAACAATTCGTATTACTATTATTATGTTATTTAATTTTTGTATCAATATGTAAAATCTTCTACGCCTCAACCCTTATCATAGCGTCCTTGAAGTGATTTTTAACAAAAACGAAAAACGACGATGTTATTTATTCATGCAAATTTTAATTAAACCTATTGAATTTTTTTTCTAAGGTACCAGTCGATTATACAGGGTGGCCAAAAATGTACGTCTTCTAAATCAGCGATCATTTTGGCTCTACGACTGTTGTGCGTTTTACGATTATGTTTTTTTATGTGACTATCGCACAAGAGTCCCAGCTACTTCCAAATGTGTGGAGCTAGTGAGACTATGGCATCACCAATTGGGGTATGTTGTGAGGCTATAGGTTTTGAGGAGGGGAAGGAGATGTGGAAGAAAGTGCCCTTGAGGTAATTTTCCCAGGAAAACGACGCCATGGAAGTAATCCAATTATTATTATTATTATTAAAGAAGATGGGGAAGTACTTGGCGATTCAGATCTAGTCAACACGGCTAAAGCCATTTCAAGCAACGTTTCGATTCTGAATGGTGGTCTTTCACCAGGGAAATACTGACAGAATCTACTACTCTGGAATGCACCACCAATATACTACGTATTATTTGTAATAAATTAATTAAAGATTACTTTTCAATCACCACATTATAAAGATTTGCATATCAAAATATTTCGAAAACGAAGCTTTCCTTATCAGAAATATACAGAATACTAAAAAATCATAATGTCAGGTATGCCAGCTCAGGTATGGGGGCTCCATCGAAGCCAGAGTAAAGTTAGACTCTCAGAAGCTGGGCGTATTGTACAGAGCCCGCAGATACTTTAATAGTACACAACTGCTGACCCTGTACAAATTGCAAGTGCACCCCACTGTAGAATTTGGCAGCCACCTCTGGTCGGGAATCCCAAAATATCTGAAAAAAAACCTTGACTCTGTGCAGAAACGGGCGGTCCGTTTGATAGATTCGCCTATCTTAACAAATGGGTTGCAATCTTTGGAGCACAGACGTCGGGTGGGAATGCTGTCCTTGTTCTACCGGCATTTTAATGGAAGATGCTCCGAGGAACTAGCGTCATTGATCCCTTCGGCACCGAGAAATACGCCAAACGCGCGCCCAACATTTGCACAAGGTTGACATTTGTCACATGAGAACGGGTCGCTTCTACGATTCGTTCTTGTGTTAAACAGCTCGGCTTTGGAATGATTGCCGGCCTCTGTGTTGCCTCCATCCTATAACATGGGTCTCTTCAAGACCCAAGTTCACTCCATCCTATCCTCTAAAAGACCCTCCACATAGCATCGCCAAAGATGATATAGGCCTTGAGGGAAATTATTTCTCTCAGGGTCTCCTGTGTGGAGTTACTGTAAAAAAATGTAAAGTACATAGACAAATAGAATTTTTAATTAATAAATTATGATATAACACAATTTAATCAAATGAAATTTACTTGTGCACGCCGGGATTTGAACCCGTGACCCTCGGATTTCTAGCCAAGGATCGCAATCACTCAACCACGGAGACCGCCAATCCGTATTTTTTTTACAAAAATTGTACAGCTTGATTTTAGAACGATTAATCTTCAGAAACGGCGACAATCGCCAAATTTTCGTGGGCAGTGTTAATTATAATATTCTAAATTTACTAAATTTACTCATAACGCAAAAAGCCATCATGAAAACTATACTTAAAGTCCCCGTAAGAACTAGCACTGATTTAACAAACTTAACATTGTGTCAATAAAACAATTATACTCTAAAACAATACTACTTTACATTCATACTTTACATCCATGAATACTTTCCAGTCCTAAAAATTAATACCAATAATTCAATAAATACCAGCTCTTCTTGTGCCACCAATAATCTAATAAACGTAACATCAATAGAAAAGTAGAAACAAATAACCATGTAAAACTATCATCTCTATAAATTTTTTTTTCAAAAACTGTTTTCATTTGAAGTGACCTGCCAGGTAAGTATGTTTTTCTGTATCTGTTTGTACATAATTGGTTAAGAAATATTTGTACAGCACCCTTGAGGTGATTTTTCACAAAAACGGCGCTATACAAATCATCCAACTATTATAAATACAAAAAACAAGAAAACAACAATCACACATATTAGAACCACTAGATCTCAGAGTCAAAAACACACACAACAAGGAACCACAAACACAATATTTGGACAAAAAAACTTCTTATACTATGGTACTAAACTTAACAACATAATCCCACTATTCTTTAAAAATCAGAAGTACAATAATGAATTTAAAAATCAAATAAAACACTGGATAGGTCACACAGGGAGACCTGAAATAGAAAATATATTAACACCAAATACAGACTAACAACGAAACCACTCAACTGCATTTAAAACCTCACCTTGCAATTATTTATTTTTTCAGCAATCACATCTATTTAATTTCATTTTTTTTATTTTGTTATAAAAAAAAAGAAGATAAAAAAGGTTATTATTATTATTAATACTTACACATCGAAAATTTCCCAAAAGCCTTCACTAAAGTAAACATTATTAACAAATAATGTAGTATTTAGTAGTTAAAAATAAGAGGTTTATTGGCCACCTTGTAATATTAGTGGAAATAAGCTTTTTTTACCGTCGATTTCACGGATCTAGTAATTTGCAGTAAGAATCCTTCGAATTACCTACATATCTTCTGCGAAACCAAATTTATGTGATAATTAATTAAAAATCTTGTAATTAAAACTCTTGGAAAATGTTCATAGGTAGGTAAAATATACCAGCTGCTGATTACATGGAACTTGAGAGTTTTTATTACAGAACATATGTTTTATCTGAAGACAAACATTTTTCCTTTATCGTATATTATTTTCTTCATAATGTGAAAATGTTTCATTAGTTTTGACCATTTTCCCTTTGTAATTTGATAAAAGCTTTCTTTGAAACTTGGTCGTGAACCGTGAGGCTACAGAATAATGTTTTAAAAGCAAAGTTTTTCTGTAAAGACTCTGTTATTCATAAATGTTACTGTGTTTAATTTGTCGAGCTCCAATACATTTTTTTTTCAATTTTAAAGAAAATAAAATAAGATAATATTATTATTAAGTTCTAAAAGTTTTACTCATTATTGTAAACTATAAAAAAAATTAAACTACAATTTATTCTTGCGTATTTTAATAACTTAATTTAAGAATGTTATAAAAAATGTATAGTTCTAATATTATTATTGATAATTATTGATTTTAAAAACAATCTAAAACCGCACATTCCGAAACGACACATTTTATTTATTTTTATTTACGTATGTTTTAAATATACATTAATATTTAAATGTCCTCATTAAAGCAAACATATGAATACAAATTAATTATAAAAATTCTTATAAGCCAAAAGAAGTCTTTAGTGAAATTTTCTCATTGAGTAATATTGTATTCCCTTTCTAAACCACCAAACCGAGCGCAAGCGTCGAGCGGCGAGAATTAAAACTGTTAGTACAAAACTTTTAGCATCTTCAATATTTTTTTAATTCGAGCAATAGGGGAGTAAAATCATATGCAGGTTATATAATTTATTTTTGATTTTTCGACTTTTTCCATTATTTATTCCTTTTCTTAACCGCCAAACCGAGCACGAGCGTCGAGGCTTATAACTATTAGTACAAATCTAAAAATCTAATAGCCTCTTTAATGTATATTTTTTTTCATTTATGACTAAAAAGGCAATTAAGTCATACAATGCAGATTACCTAAAATGTATAATTGTAGCTCCGCTAGGTGTGCTAATGTCGCATGTTACCATCTCGATGTATATAAAATGTCAGTAAAAAGGCACTTAAGTCACACAATGTAGATTACCTAAAATGTATAATTGTAGCTCCGCTAGGTGTGCTAATATCGCATGTTACCATCTCGATGTATATTAAATGTCAAAAGTTGCGTGTATTAAGCGGTGAGTGAAAAAAAAATCGGTGCAAAATTCGTTTTTTAAATTATTATTAGCTCATAAAAGTTTATACCAACTAAGGCATAATATTCCATACTTTTATCAGATTCTCAAAATTCTTTCAGTAAGAGCAATTCTGTGGTACAAAATCATACTTCACCAAATTAATAACCCTATATATATTACACATAGACAAGAGCACACTTACAATACTCTTCGCAATTTTAATCAAGGATTAATGGTTCCTAAGCATATAAAACAAATATGGACAAAGAACTTTAGATCACATGATTTCTAGCTGTTTAAATATGTTACCAGCTGAAATAAAATGAAAAAAAAGTATAACAACTAAACAGTTAATAAATATTTTGAAAACTTGGCTAGCTGTGAGCAACTATTTGTATTAGATAATTATGAAATATTATTCTATGTACGATTTATTGTTGTCATTTATTTTTATTTTATTTTTTTGTAGAAATATTTTTGATTAAGATTCCTGAGAAATATTTAGTTTAAAGTTTGTTACGTATGTTTTTTTATTATATATATATAAATAATAAAAAAATACAGTTAAGGTTAAGTTACAATATACATATATTGTAACTTAACTGTAAATTTTGTATAAGATTTTGCTTTGGTAACAGATCAACAAATGTGGGTGGATCAACAAATGCACACGGATCAACAAAAATCTAGCGTACCGTCGCATCTCATCAACACAGTACGAGAAGGGATCTCTCAACACACATATATATATATATTGTAACTAAACCTTAATTGTAATTTAGTATGTGGTTTTGAATAACATGCTCCCGTTAAACAAACTACAAAAAAGTAGAGTTTATCTGGACTTTTTGCGTTACATATTTTTTTAAATCCTTAAAAAAATCATCTGTCATAGTTTCTAGAATCATAATAAAACATGGACAAAGGCCTTTGTTAGATTGAATGTAAATTAATAGAGATAAACCCTAAAGTTTGGTACCGTAACGGTAGATATTGGTAGGGAATGCTAACGAAATTTAAACTTAAGTGGATGAATAAAAGTGTTCATTAAAATACTCGTCTGTTCTCTCTATTTTAGTCGGGAGAAGTGTCTACTACTCGATGTAGATGTGCGCTCTAGAAGGGGATAAATTCGACGATATGTAAAGTGACATATTGCCGCGTATTAGACAGGCGGGTAGATATAACCTCTTCCCCAACAGAGGATTAAATTGAATCTGCCATCAGTTGACTGATGAGGGAGGATGATGCTGTATTTCAAGGCTGCACCCGGAAGCGGATACCTTATCTGTATTAATGTGACAAGTTCGTGTAACGAAGCCACAAGTTCAACGCGTGGAAAGTTTTATGCTTTTATTACAGGAAAATACCTCGTCGTTATATTTGTAATTATTTTGATTGAACGAGGTAAATTAATATAGATTTAGGTGATATTTTTAAAGAATGTGAATAAATACAGATTTTTAATATCATTGTTTTAAGAGTAAAAATTTATATTAATTGAAGGTTTTTGTTATTGTTGTTTATTTTGGTTTTCATAGACATAATATTTTAGAGTGGCTGAGTTAGCATCGCGTCTGGGTCCCATCCAGTCGTCGTTGATTCAATTATTCGGCTGGCTCCTCTATCACAACACAAGCAACATCTTCTTACATCTTAGGAGATGTTCTAAGATTTTTAGGTTGGTTGTTTGTTTGGTATCTATAGTTTAAATTAATGAATACCACAGAAGAGTTCCAACTGACCGGAGCTAGTAGGATAATGGCATACACAATTGGGAAAAGTTGAATCACTGAAAGAGTGGGGATGGGAAAGAGATGGGGAAGAGGAAAGTTGATACGTACCTGACTATTCAAATCTGGTCAATAAACATGACTAAAACCATTTTAAGCAATGTTTCAACTTTGAATGGTGGTTTTACCAGGGAGTTACTGAGAGTATCTATAACTTTGGAACATGTTGCAATTGGAGTAAAGGATATTAACCGCTCGGTCACGGAAGTCATCTTGTTAATTTGATTTGCAAATGGTCGTTCACAAATCTGCATTTTGAAATCCGTCGACTGAAAAACAACAACGTTAATCTTTGCGGTTACAAACACAGTTGGTTTACTTTTGGACCCAACCAACGTACGCGTGTATTTATAAAGTCAAACCCCAAAGTAATTTCTTCCTACAAATAGTGACTTTAATGTCAGAATTACCTCTGCACTTTATTGTGCTGTACGTAATTTTAGCGAAGAGTTTTATTGCTATGGCTGGTAAACTTGTGGTTACTAGAAACACGAACCCAAAGCACTAATCTATTATTCTGTTAGATACTTTTTTTCCTTATTTAGAAGGAAATACAGATACATATGGTAATTAATAAACAATATTAGGCATTAGTCAAAGTCAGTCGGTAGGCTTCATTCTCGGTAATTTTCATATAGTTATGTTGTTCCTTATGGAACACTGAATCTTTAAACAATTAATAAGCTAAAAGCAAAGCGAGAAGTATTTAAGCCTAAGGAAAAGGATAAGGAATTTTCCTTAAAAAGATTCAGAATAGGCCTCCTGCACTTTATCTCGGATCTAGATCCTAGAGGTTACGGGCTTAAAGTTTGGCAAAAAGGAAATTCAATAAGTGAATTGTTTTTTTAGAATTTGAAATATTTAAAAATTATATATATAAATACTTTTAATTTAACATTGCTCTGGCTAAATACGAATAAATCAGAAACGATTCGACGATTTAGCTACAGAGCAAATAATACATTGCCAGGGGAAAACACGAAATCAGAAAAGCGAGCTAGGCGAGCTAATTTAAGTAAACAGCAAATAGGTAATTTTAGGAAACTCGGGTATTTATTCACTTCAATGTAACGACTGCCCCGCGTTTTATGTAGGCAAAATATGGCGTAATGTTAATATCC
>JAHDVE020006936.1:0-30145 GCA_022606495.2 Halesus radiatus | reverse complement strand
ACAAAACATGTGAATTCGGTCGCTGGTGTGGAGGGTCATTACTATTTATCTAATTTAATCCACTCAAGTCTTCAGTATAAAGTATGTGACAATTAATGAGAAATTAATGTACGCAAATCGATAGATTACATTTTTAAATATGGGCGATTATAAACTTAAATATTCGATTCAATCACAGATTTCCCAATATTTTTCGGATAATATGGTCGTCGTGTGCAGACTGTTCTAATATTTTTTCGGATAATATGGTCGTCGTGTGCAGACTGTTCTAATATTTTTCGGATAATATGGTCGTCGTGTGCAGACTGTTCTAATATTTTTCGGATAATATGGTCGTCGTGTGCAGACTGTTCTAATATTTTTCGGATAATATGGTCGTCGTGTGCAGACTGTTCTAATATTTTTTCGGATAATATGGTCGTCGTGTGCAGACTGTTCTAATATTTTGGTTTTTAATATTGCTTTCCTGTTCTAACTGGACAATTTTCATATCCCATCACATTAGAATTATTTTGATAATGAAACACCCCGTTTTTGCAATGCAAACAATTTTTGCAAACAAATGCAATATTTGGTTGTTAGACTTCATGAAGGTCATCTACTTTTATTTATGTTTTGCACCTGTGTAACTACTGTAATTAACAAAATATGTAAAAGCCCATATAGGGCGTACATAATATAATAAATAAATATTAACAGTCAAGCGGAATAGAAAAAAAATACTAATAAATCTATATTTATAATAATACATATTTGTCCGTCTGTCCTCCATTTTCTCAAAAATTGCTTTACCGGTTTCGCTCAAAATATCACGGTTTATTCGTATTAATACCGGGAAGGTTTAAAGAGTTTGAATTAAATCCAATATGTAAATCTGTTGCTATGATGTTTTAAAATTAGTATGAAAAACATTGATCCCACCATGTTTTATTAAGGTTAGCTCGTAAATGCACCACTCTGGTTAGCCACAGATTACATATTCAAAAGAAGATCGTTTTTTGGGTAGAATGTTTTCAAAATGGAAAACACAAGTAGGTGCTTTGAAAAAATAAATATTTCTTCGTTTAGAGATAGTAATAGTCAGCACAAAGTATTACGTTCGCTGTCAAATTAATTATGGTACCCAAACGACAAGCAAAAGTTCACAAATTTAAAACATTGTTCCAAAATAATAAAATACCCCGAGCAAGGACGTGTTCACATCATCTACTCAAAAATAAAATTTTAGATTTAAAATCACGCCTTGCGTAATATTTTACACAAATTAACCAATTGCAATAATTATTTCATGTCTAGCCGCTGCACGTCACTGGTTCGTGGACCACGTAATTATCTGTATTAGCGCCATAATCAAGTCAACCACTTTTAAATGAACCAACCGTTCCGGATATCAAATCATCCGTATTCATTAATTTAATTTTGTTAAATTATCACACAATAGGCCACGGATAGGCGATAAATCACGAAGTGCCTCTGCTTTATTCACCGCAAATAACTTTATTTCCAACAAACGATAAATTTATACACCAGTAGGTAATAGGTAGTGCAAACCACACCGCTCCACAGATGAGCAAATTAAGCGCTAGTTAATTACTGCGGGTCATAAATTATCCTCAGTTTGTATAGATACAATTTGGGAGGCGGGTATGGATACCCCCGCCCCTGTAACCATTCAACGGATAACCAACACTTATGCACCTACGCCGTAGGTCACCCTAAGCGGTTCGCTACGTTTGGCGACTAAGCAGGAGTGCTCAGGTTAATACGTGATTTTTGTCCAGGTTTTGGCAGTGAACACGTTTGCCCGCCAACTGCGTGGGGGACCGGATCAAAAGAGGCCAGTTGTGGGAGACTTCTTGACCTCTCCAGCAAGACTCTCTTGACACATTGCCTTGCACTGCATATCTACACCATGGCATTTTAAGGCCCCATCTATGCATCATGTGGGTACAACGGCTGTGGGAGAACCTTATCCTATTGATGGAGGAGCAGAGTTTACGACTCAGTTAGAAACCAGGCCATTTCTCATTAGGGTCATGTATTAGTGTATGAGATCGGCATTCTCATGTCAGCTGATCGCAACTTAAGTTTCAATCTATTTTCTGGAGTAAGAGCTAACCGGAGGAGCTTTTCTCCTTAAATTTAGAAGAGATTTCGGGACGTCAAGCGGGATAGGAAGAAATGTGATATTGTAGCAAGCGAACATTGCAATAAGAATATTAAAGCTCGGTATTGGAGACGAATCAATCAATTATAGCAGTACGAATCTCAATATTTTTCACATTATCATACATGATTTTACACACATTTGACTCAGAGATTTCATTTCTATGGCATTCAGTTTACTTTCATCCTTCCTTTTCCAATTCCATGCCTCACTGCCATACTATAACCTTCTTTAATCAGTTTTTGTTTTTGTTTATAATTTACCTATTCTATTTTATTGTGTTCTATGTTTATCATTTGTCTAAACGTGACATCAATTTTTTTTATTATTTTCTATATTCCTTATTAGAAAAGCATCGCTTTCAGTTTACTTTCATCCTTCCTTTTCCAATTCCATGCCTCACTGCCATACTATAACCTTCTTTAATCAGTTTTTGTTTTTGTTTATAATTTACCTATTCTATTTTAATGTGTTCTATGTTTATCATTTGTCTAAACGTGACATCAATTTTTTTTATTATTTTCTATATTCCTTATTAGAAAAGCATCGCTTTCGAAAAATGTTGATATGTATAATAAAGCAGTGATTACGAAGTAATTTTTTTAATTATTTATAAATAAAATAATATCTAATGATTACAAGAAACTTACAATGACGGATCGTATGAAAACAGTTCGTTACGTGTAACTTTAAGTAATTTGTGAAAGTTGGATCGGTGTTGATAGCAAAACCTAAAAGTTATTTATCATTAGATGACCCGTCGCCAAAAACGAGCTCTAATGTTCATGCTGCAGTGTTGGATGGCTACAACATCATCGACATTAAGCTCTGTTTAATGACTGTTAAAAGCACATCATTTGGGAAAAGGCCTCTGAGTGAATGAAGCAATTCACGGATGCAGAAGAATTCGCCCCTCACTAAGCGACCCGTGAGTCCTGACTAAGTCATTTACATACAGCATAAAATGACGCTATAAAATTAACCCATTCGGGGCGGCAGACGGTTAAACACGCCGAGTGCTGAATTTAATTGTTTTCTTTAGCGTGTTAACCCGCGCCTTCTTCTATATTAATTCCGTATAACCCACTGAAGTGGTAAACCGATAGAAGTGTGTCCGTGTGCTTGAAGAAACCAAAAATATCAATAATAGTACTGAAATTATTGATCAAAACATTTTAAAACAACTGTATTACTTTTTTTTTGTAAACATTTAAAACCTACCTATTTATGCCCCCAACCGTCTGGAGCCAGTGAGAGTATGACATCCTCAATTAAGGTATGTTGTGGGGCTGAAGGTATTGGGGAGGGGAAGGGGAGTTTCGATTCTGAATGGTGTTCTTTCACCAGGGCGATACTGAGAGTATCTTCCACTCTAAACTACCTTTGTAGTTAGCCAGTAGATTAACAGCATGTACATACAACAAGGTACTTTATAAAGAAAATAATAAACCGTTTATATGATGTGATGATGAAATTAATACGATAATATTTTTTTATGAAAGAAAACGGAGCAAATATGAAGATTCATTATAATCTATACACCTATGTTTTTTAGGTATAGGAGTATTTCAAAGCGTAATAATCAAATTGTATTCAAAGAGGAAAAGTTAAAAAAAAAACAGGAAAAAGCAATTATTCTTACTAAACATTAATGCATTCTTTAAATTTATTTTTTATTCTGTAATATTAATTACATACAATAGGAACTTGTACCCGCTAAGCCACTGCAAGTATCTTGTCAGCAGGAGTTTAGTTCAACGATATTATAAAATATAACAGTAAATAACAATCATCATATAAATGTACCGCAATAATACATCATCTTGTGATAAATGTAAGCAAGTGGGAAAAATATTTTAAAAATACTAAAACAACATGAAAGTTTGGTTATAGAGATACTTGACTCCAGTTACACAATATCGATTTAAATAATATTTTTTTAAATATCGAAATATCAATTAAGGAATAATTTTTTTTTATTTTAAAAACAGTAGTACAGTTTTGTTACAGTGAGGATAGACTTAATATAATAGTAGCACTTAAATAATTTTAAAGACGGCTGCAGCTATTAAGGAGATTGATTCAGATATGCATGAGTTAGAATATAACTAAAAGTAGAAATTTAAGTTTTAATTGGCAATACGAGATCAGCAGCGCGGCAAAATAAATAGGTCGTTGCAATGCGGGTTAACCGCAGTTCGAAAATGGCCTTGAACGCTGAGACAGCTGTCACAATAATAAATATTAAAAATACTTGCAGAAATAAATAATAACATTATTAAACTTAATTTACCTTAAATTAATAAAAATATGTATATACTTATAATTTATTGTAATTATTATTCGTCATACTCATGAAGAAATTTTACTTCAATAAAAACTACATTTTTTTTAATTGCTGAAATCACTTTTTCATCTAACCGGTTTTGATCACACTTCTTGGATTTTTCCAGTCAGTGGTGTACCCAGTTAACGGTTAGACTTTACACGGGTGGTTAATATCGTCAAGTAAATTAATTTTGATTGTTGAACACTCATGAAACGTAATGTTATTGTGTGTAATATTTAAGGCGCGGTTAACGCCCCGAACTCAGCGTTGACATATTTTAATTAAAGTGTGTTCATTAATTATAATGAAGATAATTTGTTTCGCGTTGTATTCATAATCAGATTTGAAACGGAGGCTGCGTTTTAGCGGTTTAACTGATAATTTTAATTGTCTTCATATTATGTACGTTATCTTTTCTACAAATAAATTCGTTCAAAGTATAATAATTTCGTCATGAAGATTGGCGCTTTTAATTTTTTTTTAAATCACATAAAATCGAACATCTCCGCTAAATAAACCAAATAATCTACCTAAATAGAATTGCTGGGATGAAAATTTAGAAATTTTGTTTCCATGGAATCAAACCAAGAATCACATGGCCATCAGCAGCTGAGTTTCCACCCTGGCTTCGTGCATTTAATTGCTTTGTTGGCTAAGTCCTCTATCACTGCAAAAGCAATATATTTTTTTTGTTGAAAAAAACAGCTTGTTATACAAATATATATAAAGACAAAAGGTAAACGGACAAATTTTATTGTGCTAACAGTGGTTAAATACAGGTGTTTTATTTATGAAACTAATAAAAGAAAGAAAAAAAATAAGAAGAAAGGGGGTAGAGAAAGAGGAAGATAGGATCGGAACTGGATATGCTCTCGATAAATTTTATAATCATGCATTAATTTGCACGATTATCATGAAATCATGAAATAAATAATTACTGGAAAAAAGCTATTTTCGAAAATCTGGAAAAAGAAAGATATCCACAGTTTTATAGGCTTTATGGGGTGCACGCCACTGACTGGGTAAGAGGGGACTGCTTTCGGGCGTTCCAAACTATTTACAACTAGTTTACTACATAAAAATGGAACCGGCATTCGACTGGATAACTTAGAGGCATTAGAAATAAGGAAAGCCAAAAACGCTAATAGTAGACTCATAAATAATCAAATAAATTTAAATAAAAGTCCAATTCTTAAAAATTATTCCCAATAAACACAGTACACACCCTTCAAGGTGATTAGGTACCTGCTGATCTCCCACCCTTGGCCCTTCACCCGCCTGTTTGTATCAATCTACAACACATGTGCATCTTAGTTTATAGTTTAGTTGTATACTGCCCTTAAGAAGCTACGGTAGTAGCGAAACCCGGTCGGCTAAAGTATAAATAAAAGTGATGTAAAACAAACTTATTGTTTTATTTTTTAAATTATAATGTCACATCACCAAGTTACCGCTTCATATGAAAATATAAAAGAAAATATTTACAACCAGTTTGAACCACTACCGGTGTACAAATACATTCAAACGTGCGCTCTTTAATGATTTGTTTGTTCTCAAAAAGGTGGGAACAAGAATCCAGCTGGCATTGTTTCAGAGGGACTGCCTTGGTATCCCGGCGACGGTTCGTCATAAGTATTCCTATTTTGTTTATTTTATATACTTTTTATTTTCTTAATATTAGTATTCCTCCGCGTCCCACTTAGTTATCTACGGACTACGGACGAAGAGCAGAGCCACCATGAGTCATTTTTGTCAACCGTAAGTATAATGAACTAACCAATCTGGGATGTGTATTTTTACCCACCTCCTTCTAAGCTAACACTATTTATTATATTGTGTACACCCTAAATAGGCTTTTACATATTTTGTAAATTACAGTAGTTACACAGGTGCAAAACACATCACAGTAGGTACATAGTAGGTACATGAAAGAGGTAGCTTTCACGAAATACAAAACTAAATATTTAATTTGTTTCACGAACAAATTCAGGAATAACAACGTGTAAGTACCATTCCAAATAATTAGCAACAGACGCGAATATTCAAAATATACCTCACATTCACTGATACTTGTACTCTAGATCCATATTTTAAAAATTGTTTACGATATATGCAATAATCGTCTGTTTGTATTTGTATTCCGAGCAGTTAAACCTATCTATTATGTCTGATAAAGTATTACCTTCTGCGTGAAGTCTAGGTATAATTGAATCTTTGTATGACTCAGTCCTGAAATTATTGTTCGAAATGTATAAAATTTTGGAATAAGTAGTTCTAGTTGGAATATTGAATTTAATTAATCTGACTACATCAGGGCTGTGTATAATACAATTAACAATGATAAAAATAAAAGTTATTTCAGAAACAAGTCTTCTATCTGAGAGTTTTAATCATTTTAATTTTTTCATGAAGTAATTGTAATTTATAGTTTCAATAGGTAATTCGAGTTTATAGTTAACATATCTTAGAAATTTATGTTGAATTTTATAGTGAGGGGACCGTGAAGAATTATATTCGACTATGCAGGGATACTTGACGATTTAGAATCAATGATAACCTTACTTTGGTTCAATTAAAAAAATAGAGTCCTTGGCGTGCACCCTGAAGCAGTAACCATGAGTTACTTTTACCGGGTTGGGGAAGTGATGGGTATCCTGAAATTCTAAAAGAGAAATCGTTATGTTTTAATATAATATAATAATGTTACCCGTCAATTGAGGCGGGTAAAGTACATGTAACTGTATAAAATTACAAGCCAATCAACGCCCGGGTTGCCGGGAATGAAATGAAAAAAATGGATTAATTCGTTTGCAGTATAATAATTTTGTACTTCTGGGGGTCGATTCGTTCCAAGATGTTATCAGATCAAATGGATTATGACTTTATTTATTTTTTATGGATTTCAATAATAATTTCAAAATGTAATCCAAGAATCTTAAAATAAGATAGCTTCATGATTGTCGTAAAATAATATTGCTCATAGTAGTTCTCTCAAATTTCATTTTTATGGCTGAAATGCGATGTTATTTCCATTTTTTTCCACCCAATATCATTCAATTTCCTACCCATCCCAAACGTGATCCAAGAATACTTTGAATATATTTCTATCTTTATATTTCCAGGAACGAAGATTCTTATCGATTTCTTGGCGAAAATGGCTTAAACAAAAATTTGTGTACTAACATAAGAATTTATTTATGTGATTATCACACAAGAGTCCCAACTACTCCCAACCGTCTGGATCCAGTGAGAAATTCCATCGCTAATTGGTTAATGTTGTGAAGCTGAAGGTATCGAGGAGGGGGAGGAGATGGGAAGAAGGAAGATGGAGAAGTACCTGTCTATTCAAATCTAGTCACCAAACATGGCTTAAGTCATTTCAAGCAACATTTCGATTGTGGTCTTTCACCAAGGTGATACTGACAGTATCCACCACTCTGAAACGCGCGGCAAAAATACTGCATATAATTTTAAATGAGCAAATTGTGAACACAATTTAACACAATTTAATCAAATTACAACTTACCTTCGCATACTAGGATTTGAACCCGCGATCTCCGGATTCGTAGACGAGAATTGTAACCACTCAACCTCGGAGACGCTCAGATAAGCTACCATTTTATTAATCTAGACCACCTGAAACAAGTATTCAAATAAAGACGTTTTAGAGTACTTGGTTTCGCTGGTTCATAAATTAACTTTATCACAATTTAAATAATTACAATTGATTTGCTTAAGGGGAACGGCTGCGGTGCCTGTTTCATACAAAACTGAATTTTGGATTGGATGCCAAAATACCCATCCAAACTGAATGATCTGTTTTTTTAATGAAAGGTTTAGTTAATATCTAGTACGGATGAGAAGTATTTTATTTATTTATGTTTTAATTTTTAAAGTATGTGCCATGAAAAAAAAACAATTTTCATAATTTTAGAGGCAGCTTACAAAATTATTTGCGGGTTTATGGTAGTTTTTAAAAAATATATCACATTCGCTATGTAAGTATGATTACATAAATAAAAATATAAAAATAAAACATTGAAAAAAAAAAGGTTTTATCGGGTCGATATTTTAAATTCTGTATGGCAAATTTGTGTTCCACCGTAAATTGTTTGTTTTTAATTTAATTTAAAGTCCACCATAATGCTTATTTTAATAATTTAAAAATAAAATTAATTTTAAATTTTATTATATTTTCAACGCAGATGGGTTAAAACATTTTTTTAAATCACCGTTAGCCCCTAAATAATTGTTAAAGATGCCTCTAAAATAGCGAAAAATCAATTCCTATAATGGCCGATATTTTATAAGGTATAAGAAAAATAAATAAAATACTTCTCATCCGTACTTGATATGTACTAAACCTTTAATTAAAAAAATAGGCCATTCAGTTTGGATGGGTATTTTGGCCTCCAACCCAAAATTAAATTTTGTATGAAAGAGGCACCGCAGCCGTTCCCCTTAAACGTGCGGGAGTACAACAGGAAGGGCAAGATGCTGTCTAAAGAATTACTCCTGATCGTTATTTCTCCACAAGCCTGTCGATGCACTGAGAACATATATAAAATAACAAGAGTTCAACACAAAATAACACAGACGATATTCATCTGCGGCGGGATCACAATCTAATACAATACATATATTGTAAGTCGATGGACTACGTATGAATTACAATTGGGTAGGTTTGTAAGGATGTCAACTATACAAATCAACTAAAAGGCTATCCAAGTTGAACTGTTACCTAAATCAAGTTACTAAAAACTGAAATAGACACTTGTAACATTACTTTCTGATTTATGCATATTTTTATGATTTTATTTTATTATTTTTAGTAACAAGTAAAAAATATTCATTTGCACAATGATTATTTTGTTATTTCCCCTAAGCATCTGAGATGCTGGAATAAATTACAGATTGGCAAAAAGCCCACAATTTTTCTAAGGAATGTTCAATAAATTCTAATATTTACAGTCCGGACAATCAAAAAAAATCATAAAAATACCTATGTAAGGGACGACCTATAAACGTGAAGCTAGCCAAGAGTTGTATGATGGTCCATAATCTCTCTCTAATAATGGGAATAACGTTATTGTTAGTTAGTCAGTTAACAAAATGTATGTAATGGCCAATTACTTCAATCTAATCAATTTTTGTTTATGTTTATAATTTATTTATTCTTACATTATTGTGTTCTATGTTTATCATTTTTCTACACTTGAAATTATTATTTTTTTAGTATTCTCTATATTCCTGATCGAAACATATTGTTATATTACATATTAATAAAGTGGTGATTACAAAGCACTTCTTCATTAATTTATTAATTGATCGGTTTGTCTATGGGTTCTTAATAACAGCCTATATTTTAAATTCCTCATATGTACTTAAGGTAATTTAAGATTGAATTACTGTATTTTTACGAAGAAATTATGTACGTAAAAAATTTTAAAAGTTGTGCATAAAATACAGAGAAAATCAAAAATAAAAATCAAATACAAATACTACCGGGAAAGTCGGAGAACAAAATAAATCAGTACAAAAAATCTTTTCCACGTAACCGTTTTTTACAGTATGCATCTCCATTTGAAAAGTAAATCACATTTAAAAAAAAATTGCAATGTAAATTTAATAAAAATTTGTACATTTTTGGCATATAGTATTCTAGGTTTTTTAACCGTATTTATTAAAAGTCCATCGTTTGCAATTAGTCTCATATTATTAGCTTGTACCACTATTTGTTACATTCACATTAAGTTGTATACCTTAATGTAGACATTTCGCAATAAAGAACGAACAGAATTGTAAAGCAATGATTTAGGCATCATGCCTTTGCCTATATTCGGGTTTATTTAAGAACTGTTCGATTGTAGAAGTGTAGTTATTCCATATTATATTGTAAGGGATTCAACCAATGGCAGATGTGCTTTTCTTGGAGTATTTCGTTGGAAAAATATACATATATTTTTGTTTAATATATAGAGTACAGCAAAAAACAATTTTTCCCTTTCGAATTGCCGAATCCGTCAACTATTCAACAGAAAATATTATTACATGAACTTAATAATATATTTAGTATTCACCGCTTTATAAATATACATCGATAGTTCTACGTGTATCGAAATCGATGCTTTCATCGTCAGGAATACATGAATACTAAAAAATAATTTCAAGGATACACAAATTATAAAAATAAGAACATAAGTAGGAATAGACAAATTGTAAACATAATTAAAAATTGACTAAATTGGGTAAGTAATTAATTTATATTAAAAATCAAGAAATTAATTTTATTATTAATATTAATATGAAAATAAATTCAAAAGAAAAAATATTGTATTTTCATACGAAGCGGTAATTTGGTGATTTAAAAAATAATCGGTTCTTAGAATTTGCCAACCACCTCTTAGAAACAGACCACTCATTCAATAAAAAATACAGGCTCTAGTTTACTGCACATAAATGGAATTGGCATTAAACTAGAGATAAGGAAAGCCAAAAACACTAACATTAGAATCATTAATAATCATTAAAATTTAAATAAAAGAACAATTTCTAAAATTTTCCCAATCATCAAAGTACACGCCCTTCCCAGTCCGGTACCTACTCCCCTCCCACACTCGCCCTTTTATATCAATCTACAACATATGTGTATCTTAGTTGATAGTTTAGTAGTGAACTGCCCTGAAGAAGCTACGGTAGTGACGAAACCCGGTTGGCAAAGGTACATAACAAATAAAAGTGTTGTAAACAAAGTTACTCTCTTATTTTTTTAAATTAATATTTTATATTGACCGATTCCGTATAAAATTGCATTATTCTATTTTTTATATGAATACCGCACAAGAGTCCCAACTGCTCCCAACCGTCTGGAGCCAGTGAGACTATGTTATTCCCAATTAGGGAATGTTGTGAGGCTGAAGGTATTGGGGAGGGGAAGGAGAAGGGAAGAGAAAGGTGGGAAAATACCTGGCTATCCAGATCTGGTCACCAAACACGGCTTAAAGCCATTTCAAGCAACGTTTCAATTCTGAATTCTGGTCTTTCACCAGAGCGATACTGAGAGTATCTCCCACTCTGGAACGTGCGCAAATATACTATATATTTTTTTTAATTGTGAAACAACACAAATTAATTAAATAAAATTTAGTTGCGCACGCCGGGATTTGAACCCGCGACCTTCGGATTCGTAGTCGAGAACCTTACCCCTCGACCATGGAGGCTGTCTATAATATATATTATGTTATCTATCCCGTAATAATTTTTCAAGGTCAGGTCGGCTCAATTTTCCGACAGGAAACCATAAATACAACAACGCGACAGCAAAACGTATTTTATGTTAACCCTTATCGTACCGATGTCCAAAGGAGGTCAACTTTTCCCGGCTCCCAAGCATGTACACATCCGGATTGTGTAGACATAACAGTCCGCAGTTATAAATAAAATCCGGTCCTCTACCTACTCTTTCCAAACAAATAAAAAATATCATCAAGTATGTCACAGATTGGCAAAAAAATGTTATATTCCGTGAAAAGGGCTTTTTTCCTAACTAATTTCACGCAATAATAAATTTGTTGTATCCGAACTATCTAGCCGGTTAAGTTTTCTGCAGGCAGTTATTTTATTTCACATAAAACAACTAATCATCAAAATGTAATAAAAGACCATCGGTTTTTAATCAAGAAAACAATGTTTACATAATCAGAATTGATTATTTAAATAGCTTTATATACTAATAACGAATTTTAAAAAAATGTTTTAAATTACAAGGATAAAGATTTTAAATAAATTGGGGAGCTACATACTAATTTGTAATGATTGAAACTAATTTACATAGAAAAGACTTCAAGAAATTTTAATACGAGAGTTAAGGAGCACGTAAGGTGTTTAAGTAATAATTAGTCAAGATCAGATAAATATTATAAATATATATATATGTATATATTTTTTAAATAGCTATCTCTTGAAATCATACTCAGATCAATACCTTTATTTCGAATATTATTAAGTTTTTTTTATGCCGTGTTATTTTCTTGTTTTTTTATTGTATTTACAAAAATATATACGAGTATTATATAAATTATTATTTAGAATCCAATTTTTTTTAATAACTTATTGAAGTTTATAAAAGTCTCGGATGCAACTGATACCTTTTTTTGTTTGTTTTGTGTTGTTTTTTTTTGGTTTCGTGTTTCATTTAGGATATGTTAATATTGTCTTCTTCAATGATTTAATATTATTTACTTTTAAAAAAAAATATTTTTAAATAACTTTTTTCAGGTCTTTTAACATTTATAATTAATTACTTACCTACCTACCTTCACCACTTATTTTCAATTCTTGTTTATTTGTTATTTGTCTCTTGTTAGATTATTATTTTTCTGTGTTTATTATTCGTCGATAATTGTCACTTTTTCTTAGTATAGGTACTATGAATCCTTATGAGGGAAGCTTTGCTTCAGAAAGATGTTGATATTTACATAAGTATTTTTTTTATTATTTAAATGTTTGTCCAAATAAAACGTACGTGCTGTGTAGAAAAAAAAAAGAAATACGAACAATGTATTTTGTTTTTAAAACACAATTAAAAAAATTATTATTTTTAGGTATGAATAAGTTTTTTTTCAAATACACTTTTTTGATTCGGTACTTTGTATCGTATTCCTACATAATGTAATATCATCTTCGATGCAATAAAATGATATCACTGCATTGTCTGGGGTTATGAATGGTTTAAAGGAAAGTTTTGAGGTTGTAATGTGTTACCCCTATCCTTACTTCTACTCCTACCCTAAGGCTATATCTATCCTTACCACTTACCAGTAGTTTCCTCTTATTTCGAAAGTCAAGTGTACAAAACTTCATCAAGAAATACCAAACTTCTGCTTAAGGGGTGGGAAAGGAGGATGGGGGTGGTTTTTTGAAATCTAATGTAAACAGTGACCTTTCACTTGTTTTGAAGATCGAGTGTTAAACATTTCACCAAGTATAAAAAAACAAACGAAAACCGCCGGATAAATTGTTCCTTTTATAATACAGATCGCCCGAAGGTCATCCCGGCTGTACTGGTTCGCCGAGAAAAATGTATAGCACTAGCTATTTTTATTAACAATTGCATAAAAGCCTGAAAAATCTATTCATATCCGGTGACGGCTGTCACTCACCTTTTAACGGAATTCTTTTTTAACCAATTTAACCCATTCCAAGGAAAAGTCAAACGGTCAAATGACAAAACATTTTTTTCTGGAGGGAAATTATTATCAATGGAGGGCTGAAGGCGGTTGGCGCAAACAAAAAATTGTCCAAAGAAGAGAAGAGTCCACAATGGAGTGCTGATACCAAACCTGATGTATGGCAGTGAGGAATGTAACTGGCAGAGGAAGGATGAAAGCAGACTGAATGCTGTAGAAATGAGATCTCTGAGATGAATGTGTGGTAAAACCATGTATGATCGAGTGAAAAATGTTGAAGTTCATAAAGAATGCAAGGCTGATGTAAGCGTAATGAGCAAGATTAAGAAAGGGACGGTTAGATGGTTTGGGCATGTAGAGCGAATGAATGAAGAAAGAAGTTTAAGAAGAATATATGACGTGAATTTGAATGGAAGAAGAAACCGGGGACGGCTGAAGAAGACATGGTACGATCAAGTGAATCAAAAACTTGAGTCGGCCCGTGTCAAAAGTCGGAATAACAAAAGAGAATATATGATACGTTGTACGAATGTGAATGAAACAAGAAGTGTATGACAAGATCGAGTTGTTTGGCGGTCCATCCTCTCTGCCTATTCTTGCGGCAAAACGGCGTAATGGTTAGTTAGTTAAGCATAAATAACAAAGTAAAAAAACGTAGTTTGAAAAAACATTTAAATTCAGAATATAACTATAAACTGTTGAAGGTTGTTTTAAAGCGAATTGTTTGTGTGCGTCTATATTAGTGTGTGTGTAATGCGCAGTACTTACACTCATAATAGCATCATCCCCTTTATGCCTCCCCAGGACGTGCCGATGTTATCAAATAACAAAATGCCTCGAAAAGCTTTCAACATTGCTTTAAAATTTAAATTTCCGCTTTGCGAAATTCCTCTCATTTCAATTACACGTGAAATTCATTCGGCATTTTCCGTAATTGTCCGCGGAAGCTCGTGCAATTAACCGGGCTCTAATTACCACTAGTTTTGGAAACAAAGGATCGTGATGTGCTCCCATTTACATTATTTAATCGAATACCCGTGTTCGTCTCGGGGGGAACGGATGTTTACCGGCCAAGCCGCATTTGCATCGGAATGTGTGCGGGTGTGTGTGTGTGTACTGCGGGGTGAAGAGCAGTGTGAGGTGTGTGTGGGAACCGCGAGGGGTATGTTACTCCGCGGGGTATAGGGACTTGTGAGCGTGGAGGGGTGTGAATGTGTGAGCTATGAAGGATGTGAAATCCTCCAGGGTGTAAATGAATGTCCGATTTTGATGGCGTGATATCGATTTTTTTTAAATTTTTGATCGTTTCTATTTATGCAAAGTTTGTACTTGATAATGACTTAAGTAATAATAACTGTAAATTATAAGTAAAAAAACAAAGAGTATGTAAGTACCCATAGTGAATATTATAATGTAAGAATAAAGTCAGAGTGTTGACAGTTCTCCTCACTAGGGTTTCCTGTTCTGAGGAGTCCTGTAGATTTTTTGTTTGTTTTTGAACAAAGTTTTTTTTTTACAATAACTCCGCACAGGAGGACCTGAGGGAAGTAATTTCCCTCAAGGCCTATATCATCTTTGGGGATGCCGTGTAGAGGGTCTTTTAGAAGATAGGAAGGAGTGAACTCGGGTTTTGAAAAGACCCATATTGTAGGATGGAGGAAACACAGAGGTCGGCAGATCATTGCTGAACACAAGACCGAGTCGTAGAAGCGACCCGTTCTCATGTGACAAATGTTAACCATGTGCAAATGTTGGGCACAGGTTTTGCGTGTTTCCCGACTATGCACTAGTGAGAAAGGGATCAATGACGCTAGTTCCTCAGAGCATCTCCCATTAAAATACTGGTAGAATAAGGACAGCATTCCTACCTGACGTCTGTACTCCAAAAATTGCAATCCGTTTGTTAAGAAAGGCGAATCTATCAAACGGACTGCCCATTTCTGCACAGAGTCAAGGGCTTTTAGTTGTAAGTATCTAGATGTTGTAACATTGTTTTCATAATATTTGCAAGGTGGTTGTCAGTCAGGTCTCTCAGCCGTGTTTTGGCTTTAATTTTAATTACGAGTATATTAATTTCTGTTACTGTTTTTATTGTTTTGGTGGGGCATTATATGATTTCGCAGCACCTAATTTAATATTTCTCCGTCAAAAAGATGTATTCAGTTTTGGAATGGCCAGTGTATTTTAGCTCATTGCCCTGGTTGAGTATTTATGTTAGGCAGTCGTGGTTTCAGATATATTTGTTTAATGATTAACTAAAACATTTTTTGATTGATGTTATTGTACATTGAAAGCATGAAAAATTTAAAAGTAGATATTTGGTAAATATAGTACCCAGTGTGAGTCCCTAATAATGCTCTTAGCACATAACCTCTGCCTGTGTTGAAGTTCTAATAACCACTACCGGTTGGTAATTCCAAGGAAAACAATATTGGCTTGGTAATATATGCTGCAAATGCTTATGGCCTCTTAAACCGTCGATGAATAAATAAGGACATAATTCCGAATCAGTTTCGACATGAGAAATTATTCAGCATAAATGGTATTTAAGATCTGTACTGATGAGTACTAGATTCGGAACTAAAATCAATCTTGAAACGTCATATTCTCCTCGTGTTATTTTTTTTCTATTGGAGATTCGCTGTAATCCCTACGGACTACAAATTATAATCATTCCTCTGAAGAGCACTAATTTTTATTTATTTTTATTATGGACTATATATACTAACATATGAATTTACAAAATATTGGGTATGATTTTTTTTACAGAATAACAGTTTACCATACAAAATGGTATACTTATTATTATATTCTGTAAACTAATTTGATCTTTTAGTGTTTTTTCTTAGTCCTCCTCACTATGAGATTTGTGCTAAGGCAGACTAGAGTTATCTTCTTTGATATAATATAATTAGGTGCGTCCTCTTTGTCATGTTTGGTGTTTTTTTAAGGTTATTTCATTGACTTCTTTCAGAGGCTTTATTTTTTGACTTGTACTTATTAAATTTTGTACCAGTCATTTTTAGGTTTACTTATTTTTTTATTCATTTTCGGCTATCGACAGTTTATAATTTATCATTTTATACATGTATTGAATAGTACACCAAAAATAAAACCGTTTTTGGATTACCTCCCTCTGACTTCACCCAATAAAACAACTTACAAAAAATATCATATTTATAAGAAAATCATACAAAACAAAAAATCGCTCAAGGCAAGTTTAAGAAAAACATCATATTACGGAGCTCCTTGTTACTACTACTAGGTAGTAAATTAAAATGGCCACATGAGATATCATGATATAATATAATAATAAAATATAAAATAAATCAAATTCACAACAAAATTATATATAATAAGATCAATAATCATAATTCATGGAATTCTTTTATTATGGAGTCATCGTACAAGGCGTGTTGGTCTACTAAAACTTCATAATGCAAGGCGTGTTGCTCTACTACAACTTCATAGTGCAAGACGTGTTGCTCTACTACAACTTCATAGTGCAAGGCGTGTTGCTCTACAACAACTTCATAATGCAAGACGTGTTGCTCTACAACAACTTCATAATGCAAGACGCGTTGCTCTACTACAACTTCATAATGCAAGACGTGTTGCTCTACTACAACTTCATAATGCAAGACGTGTTGCTCTACTACAACTTCATAGTGCAATTGGTGTTGCTCTACTACAACTTCATAATGCAAGACGTGTTGCTCTACTACAACTTCATAGTGCAATTGGTGTTGCTCTACTACAACTTTATAATTTTTTTCCTACGTTACCACTTCCATATTCTTGTTTTTGTCACCTTTCACGATAAAATCGTGATGATGTCTACCCTTACTCCCTTCTTCCAAGGGCAAAAAATTTTTTTAATTTTCTATCCGGAGTTTATAAGCCAACTTTTACTTGTGTTTTACCTTTTGAGTATCATATTTCCTCTTTTCTGCCGTTCGTTTCTTTGAGATCCAGATTCACTGTTTCCTCAGCATTACAATAACTTAAACACAACATCCCTAGAGAAGACAAAGGATAGCTATGAGTTGAAAATGAATAAAAACAAATGGAAATTTAAAAATGTACTTTGACCGGCAACATGCTACTTATACATTTAATACCGCGACTTTATAGCAGCTCCTGTGGTTAGTTAGACAAAGCTTTGAAGTATTTCGCTTCGTACTTGGTGCACTCGTTAATGCAAAAGTCCAACCACTGGCCGCACCATAACTAAACGCAATTGGAATGAACTACAGATGCAAGGGCCAATTAGTTCAACGTTTAAATGACGCACTTGGAGCAGAGTTCGTTCGGTACTAATTACCCTAACTAACCACACCTTTCAGTTTTGCAATGAATGAGAAACAAACTGTGTCAATCGAATAATTTATAATTGTTATATTACCCTGCAGAAAATAGTGCAATTTTTTTGTTTGTTTAATCTGGGAGCCATTCATCGCATAATAAACACCTCTACCATAGGTCACCTTAAATGGTTCATTACGTTTGGTAACCTAGCAGGGGTGCCCGGGCTTAAAGTGTGAATTTTGTCCAGGTGCCCTATTCTGGTTCTCTTTAAGGAAGTTTCTTTATACTTTTCCTTATGCTTAAAGACTTCTTGCTTAACTGCGGTTCCGGTTCTCTCAAATGACAGCTGTCAGCTGTCATTTAGCAAATGACATTCATTAAAAATATCAATTTTTGCGTATAACATAATTCTCTTTTTTACTACTGCCTACCCAGATTAAAAACTTTGCGCACGGCACTGATAAACCGTTTTCATTCTCATTGAAAAAAAATATGATTTCACGAATTAAAATCCAAATCTATTGACCCGATGAATGATTAAGATTTTTTATTTTTTTTTATTTTTTTTATTATTTTTTTTTTATTTATTACAAAAAAATTTCAAAATTATAACGTAATACATGATATACATGATTTTTATTACTTGTTATTATTCTACTCTCCGTAAGTTGAGCTCCAGTAGCTCGTGGTTAAGGGAGGAGTATTTACAAACATAAGATAAAATGAATACATAATTAGAGTAGGTGATATGAAATAAAAATTAAAAACGTATTAAATAAATACAAACATAAATCAACAAAACACTTTTAGACTAATAATAATAATTAACCAAATAGTAATTTATACGCTAGATACTACATTATTAGGGGTACAATATATCATTATCTAAGTTTAGGGAATTAATTTGCTTTTTAAATTGTTTATATTTCCAAGTTGCGGTTATACTAATTTTGTTTTTAGATAATAATATAATGAACCATCTTATACCTAAATACAAATAGTGGTGCTGAGCCGTGGTCGTTCTTAACATTGGGATAGCTATTAAAACATTAGTTTTAAATCTATTGCTTATACTATTAGAGGAGTGAATTTTATTGATGAAAAATTCTTTGTAAATTTGATGTAAGGCGTTTCTTTTATACAGTTCGGTAATAGATGATACATTGGATTTCCGAAATATCTCTGTAGTAGGAAAGTCGTATGGTTTTTTAATGATGATTTTAATTATTATTTTTTGAATTGTTATTATTGGCTGTAGTGAGGCTTTATAGGCCCCTCCCCACCCAATAATGCCATACTGCAATAGGGACTGAATTAATGCATAATATACCATTTTAATTGTTTTCTTGTTTAATATGTTATAGAATGCACATATAAGTTTTCTTAGTTAAATGCATGGTATATAGTTGAAGTTAGTTCTGCAATGGCGTCTTGAGTACCTAATATTTCTCTAAATCAGAATTGGTTGGAACTAACTTTTTTTTTTCAATGTAATACATGGGTTGCTTTTATGACGACCTTTTCAAAAATTTTAGCAATATTTGATACGAGAGATATAGGTCGATAATTTGTTATGTTGTTAGGGCTGCCAGATTTAAAAACTGGAGTTACGATAGACTTTTTATAAACCGATGGGAATATTCCACTATTCAAACTTAAATTTATAATGTGGGCAATTGGAGTGCTTAGTAATTTATTATACTGTTTCGGTAGTTCTACTGTGACTCCATAGATACTTAGTTACTTTGCGTAAGGTTGGGTTTGGGTTGTTTTGCAATGAAATATAGGTTTTGTAAGGTTTAGTTGGGTTAGGTAAAGTCACAACTTCTGAAATGAAAATTCGGTTAGGTTAGATCACAACATTCCGACTCAGTGTAAGGGCAGGACAATAAATCACTCGAGGAAGGTACAAGCCACTAACCAAATGCAGTAAACTACAATTAGTATTTTACAAATAAATGCAAAAAATGCAATAATACATAATTTCGTTGTTTTTTTTTATATCTGAAACAAATTATATTATTCCAGCAATAAAAACATCAATGGCACAGTCACAGTTTAATTTCCTTGCTCCTAAAATCTTCAGTAATTTAACAATTGAAAAAAAGGCAATAACTAAATACCACAGTTTTAAGAAGGCGCTTGGGGACTTATAAATGAGTGACTGTGATAGTGTTAGTAGCCTATTTCTCGTATTCAGATAGAGGTGAATATGTTGTTTAGGTGTGTAGGTATATATGTGTACGTTCATTTTTACGTTCATGTGTATGTTTGTGTATATGTAAACATATATAAGGATGTGTGTATGTGTGTGTACATATGTGTATATATGCGTACATATATATGTGTATATTATATGCGTATGTGTATGCGTGTGTATGTATGTGTGCACCTATGTGCACATGTGTGATCTAATCGTTACGCATGTCTTTTTCTCCTTTCTATATTCTACTCTCTTTTATATTTTTTCCAATTGTCAGCATGTTAATATAATTAATATAATAAATTCATATGTTTACACTAGATTTCATACAAAGTAACTATACTCCATTGGTCACCATGAAACACTCCATGTAAATGTCTCCATTAAATATCATGTATTTTATAAATAAATAAATATTTCCTACTATATTTTCATCATATGTTGCCATTCTTCCCCCTTTTCATTATTTTCTGACTCACGAAATTCCATCTGCATATAAAATACTGGCTAAAATGCACCCATCGTTACTCGGTTGTGGATGGTTTGGAGTAAAGTTTCGATTTTCAGAATAAGCAAACGCATTGTGGATTGACATGATGTATTAAATAACAAGTCACTATGTTTTTAATCCACTTTTATTTTTTTTTTATTTTTTTATTTATCGACTAGTTTCGATTCTGCCGAATCGTCTTCAGGACATAGAACATACTAATTAAATAACAAGAGTGTGCAGTATATATAGGGTAAAAATGGGGAAAGAGAGGTTCGAGTTTGTGAATTCTAGTAAACTATAAAGGTGTAGTTGTAAGATGGAAATAATCATTGTTAAAAAAATCATATATGTTTTTTAATATTTATTATTTCAGAAACAAACAAACAGTACGTGTATAAAATGAGTGGTGTACAAATTACAAGGTTTAATAAATTTATTACAAGGATCGGTACCAATGACATGTCTCTATGTAATATCTAGTAAACGGTTATATACATTTTACCGGGCGGAGTTAGTACAATGCTAGGGAATGATAGATGTTAAAGCGTATATGAAAAAGTGTTTAAGTGTATGTATCTGTGTCTCTGTGTGTGTATGTGTGTCTGTGTGTGTGACCGTATACGTGTACCTATGTGTCTGAATAGTGCATGTACTAGAGAGTTGTGATTGCGCATTGATGTTACGAGAAATATATTTTTTAAATGATGGTAGTGAGTGAAAAAATATGTAGAGCTCTACGTTGAGATAAAGATTATTAATTGTTTGGCGAACACGGCAAAATGTTTGAAGTTGGTGCAGCACAAAAAGGTTTTCACGGTTAATTCATTTGAAATAATATATTGTATATTTGCGGCACGTTCCAGGGTGGAAAATTCTCTCAAATCGTATGAACTTATGAAATACCATAATTTAGAATTAAAACGATGCTTGAAATTTTAACCGTGTTTGGACATGTTTGAAGGTTGGGGTCGAAATTTGAATGGGCATATCTACGGCCTGGATTCAAATACTTTGTACGATTTTATAATACTTTTTCTTTTTGTATATTTTTATTTTAAAGTTTTTCAAAAAAATAAATACCTCGCTACATTTATACGCTTAAGAGATAAAATATACTTTATTGAAAACTATGTAAAATCAAGCCCTTCAGATGGACGCTATACTGTGCGATCGGTAAAAGGACGCACTAATATTGGGATTTATATACGAGTATATCCCGTTCCAACTATAATTTGCATTCCCCAATTCAACGCTTGCACAGTCTTGGTAACTAATACTTAAATGATATGGATTAATTTGACAATAATCTAAACTAGCAAATTGCAAAAAAAGTATTATTACTAATTATTTCTTCCTAGTTTATAAATTATTTTAAACTACAATTTTTTAGATCATTTACTTATTTGTTATTAATGTTAATATTGAATTGGTATTGCATTATCTATTTTTTCTGTTCTTTTATATTCCTTTGTACTTTTAACTTTTGTTAATATTTTCTATTTTTATTTTTTTATGTGATTTAAGAATGGTGTATTTGTATGTAAAAGCCATCTATACCATCCTCTTCTAAAAATAAATAAATCATATAGCGCCCTTGAGGTGATTTTTCACAAAAACGGCGCTATACAAATCATCCAATTATTATTATTATATATTGACTTCAACCCCGTAACTCACCCCAGTCTTGAGATAATAATATTTGGTAACAATTTAACATATGTACATATATACCTCCAATTTTATGTAAAACATATAGTTACAAAGCAACACACCGCCCGCGTGAAAAACAGTTTAATTTAATACCAGGGATTATTAATTTATTAACATGTAATGAAAAAAAACGTGAAACTGATTTGTAAGAGACGTTTATTATTTTCGCATTATTTGAATTATTGACACTAAAGAGATAAAATTATTAGTAGTCTTTACTAAGGAGTCTTATCATAATACACTGGTGAGATTCGCATTAATTTAATCAAGTGTTTTATGTTATAGTTTTGTTTTCCATTTTGTTATGAGTTCTTACGCATTCATAAAATGACACATCTTTCATAAGCAATCTTCCCAACAAGCCCTCCATTGATATGCTTGGTGTAACCTTAAGTGATCAGCTCAGGTATGGGGTCTCCATCGAAACCCGAGTAAAGTTAGCCTCTCAGAAGCTGGGCGTATTGTACAGAGCCCGCAGATACTTTAATAGTACACAACTGCTGACCCTGTACAAATCGCAAGTGCGCCCCATTGTAGAATTTGGCAGCCACCTCTGGTCGGGAGTCCCAAAATATCTGAAAAAAAACCTTGACTCTGTGCAGAAACGGGCGGTCCGTTTGATAGATTCGCCTATCTTAACAAATGGGTTGCAATCTTTGGAGCACAGACGTCGGGTGGGAATGCTGTCCTTGTTCTACCGGTATTTTAATGGAAGATGCTCGAGGAACTAGCGTCATTGATCCCTTCGGCACTGGTGCATAGTCTGGAAACACGCCAAACACGCGCCCAACATTTACACACGGTTGACATTTGTCACATGAGAACGGGTCACTTCTACGATTAGTTCTTGTGTTCAGCTCGGCTGTGGAATGATCTGCGGCCTCCGTGTTTCCTCCATCCTATAACATGGGGCCCTTCAAGACTCCAAGTTCACCTCTTCCTATCCTCTAAAGATCCTCCACACAGCATCCCCTTAAAGATGATATAGGCCTTGAGGAAATTATTTCCCCTCCTTGGTCTCCTGTGTGGAGTTACTGTAAAAAAAAAAAAAAAGCCTTGTAGCACCGTAAGGCTACACTTATTGATTTACTCGTATATTGTGGATGCAGGACTTTTAGCACTTTGCGGTGGGATGTTGTGTGGAGTTTTGTTATCACACCATATTGTTTTTATAACAGATGAATTTGTGTCATTACACCCTGAGAATGCTATTATTATAATCACCGTAAAATAATTAAGAAAAACATCTACATTTACCCGGAACCAGGGTATCGTATTGATACAAACAAAGGTGTGAAGTACTGATATACTTTTAATAAAAATAATAATAATAAAAATAATAATATTAATAAAATTAATAATGTTGCTTCAAAAACTAACCAACGGTTGTCAAACGTAAACACATATTTGAAACAACTGTACTTGACCGCCCGTCGTTTGAGTTATTATTCAAAAAGTAGGTAAAAAACATCGTTTTTTTTAAAAATTATATTTCGGAATGGCAATACGTGTTCACAATATACCAACTTGGGAGATACGAAAATACCCGAACACATCCGTTAGCTTCGGCTGACCTCGAAATACTAAACGAGATGACGCAGGAACAAGCATGACCTATATGAATGTTTTGTGGGTTTCGGGTTACGGCTTGTTGCGTACCGGCGATAATATAGCGGCCGTATCACGCACGTTTGTATGAAGAGTGTGATTTATATTAAAACATTATTTGTTTACATGCAGGCATGAGAAGAAAACATTGGTTGAATGGAGAAAATTTTGTCCAAATGATAAAAATATTGACCAAATTGACAAAAAAATTATTCGAATTGACAAAGTATGATAAAAATGGAGAACCTACAGAAAATTTCAGACTTGGGCTATTTTGTGACAGCTGTTTTTTGAAGGAATTGCAAAGAAAAGAAAGCCTGGTTTTCTTCGTCTATGACACTGAATTCACTGAAATTTTGGATTTGGGAGAAATTTCATGGTCTGAACACGATTCACTAAGAAAAATTAAAAAAAAAACAACAACATTTGTGAAGTATTGTCAAATATTCTCATAATTGAAAATATATTGCCCCAATTCACATATTGACTAAATGGACAAAATGTTGTCCCAATTCTCTATTGTTCAAATGGACAAAATACTTATTTTTCCGTCCTAAGGCTAAGTTTGATGATCTGAAGATGGTCCAATGAGAAAAAGTTTAAAAAATGTCAATAGATGAAATTTACGCAACAAAATGCAAGCCTTGGGGTCAGAAATGAAACAAAGATTTGATTGAGAAACATTAAAGCATCTAGTATCTAAGTGGTTAAATATAATCATTTCTCCCTTCGTCAAATATTTTTTTTTCCTTAAATCAATGTGTTTTAGAATTTTTACTAAAGTCACGTAAATTAAAGAGATCAACATTTTCGAGATTATTTAGAGAGTTCTCTTTCATCTGTAATTGTGTTGGCTAATATTTCAATTTCTTCTTTATATATTAAGGCAGAAAGAGTAGTTACAATGTTTCGAACCAATCGATTACAAATATATCCGCATACCCTGTTCTATAACGTTGTGAAACGTGATGTTTGGCAAACAAATCCATCTCGCAAAGTCCTCATTGTGCCTTTAATTAGTAACTACCCCGAGGCAGTTAATACTGATCATCAAATCCTTAGTCAACCTCTCAATAGTCAAGTACAAGCAACCCTTGTTCCTTTGTTCGGCGGGCGGCCGCCAGGGGAAGTTTCCTGCATACCTGGGGGGTATCTTTACATTGTAAGATGTATTATTTACCATCTCCAATAGCATATTGTCCGGATCGGTGGTTGTGGACCGAGTGCCTGACTGACAATAATATCGTGAATCTATCTGCTAGCTGCTTTATTGATATCAGTACATTATTCTAATTCGGCGAGCCTTTTGTGCGGTGATTGTATGGGAGAGAGATGGAAAGTGGCGTAAGGCGCGTGGGACATTAATCTGCCGAGGATGGGAGTGTTTTGTACTGTTCGAATATATTTCAATTTTGATTGCGCGGTACATTCATGTACTTATTTATTACGCTAATTGTTAAAGTTTTTAATTAAAAATAAACATTGTAAAACTGATAGTGTTATAAAATTACTCAGAGAACTTTTGTTTAGTTGTTGTTGTTATATCGGAATAAAACAGGCATTTTATTTAAGGCAGGGTACTCAAAATTTGTAATGTTACTGTTTTCAGTTAAGTTACATCGGAATAATACTTTTATTGTACAATTTTTAAGCGCCCAATGATTAGTGATGGTATGTGATATGAATCGTATAAATTTTTTGTTCAGTTACTATGGCTTCACAGGAAGGACAGAGGGAAATAATTTCTCTTATGGTCTATGTCATCTTTGAGGATGCTGTGTGGGGGGTCTTTTGGGGAATAGGAAGGAGTGTGAACCTGGATGCTGAAGATATCGATGTTGTAGGAGGGAGGAAATATGGATCATTCCACAGCTGAGCTGTTGAACAGAAGAACGTATCGTTAATAAGCGACCCGTTCTCATGTGACAAATGTCAACCGTGTTCAAACATTGGGTGAGCGTTTGGGGTGTTTCCCGACTGTGCGTCGGTGCCGAATGGATCAATGACCCTGGTTCCTCAGAGCATCTTCCATTGAATTACCGGTAGAACAGGGACAGCATTCCCACCTGACGTCTGTACTAGAAAGATTACAATCGGTTTGTCAAGATAGGGGAATCTATCAAACCGACCGCCCGTTTCGGCAGTCAAGAATTTTTTTTCAGATATTTTGGGGCTCCCGACTAGAGGTGGGTATATTGTGTATTGCATTATAATCTTATACTATGCACTTACATCCAAATTGTACACTGGGGCGCATTTGCGATTTGTACAGGGTCAGCAGTTGTGTATTTTTAAAGTATGTACAGTACGCCCAGCTTATCAGAGATATTGTTATAAATACATTATAATTTCTATCAGATTTATTAGTTATATTGTGTATTGCATTATAATCTTATACTATGCACTTACATCCAAATTGTACAGTGGGGCGCACTTGCGATTTGTACAGGGTCAGCAGAAGTGTATTTTTAAAGTATGTACAGTACGCCCAGCTTATCAGAGATATTGTTATAAATACATTATAATTTCTTTCAGATTTATTAGTTATATTGTGTATTGCTTTATAATCTTATACTATGCACTTACATACAAATTGTACAGTGGGGCGCACTTGCGATTTGTACAGGGTCAGCAGTTGTGTATTTTTAAAGTATGTACAGTACGCCCAGCTTATCAGAGATATTGTTACAAATGCATTATAATTTCTTTCAGATTTATTAGTTATATTGTGTATTGCATTATATCCTTATACTATGTACTTACATCCAAATTGTACAGTGGGGCGCACTTGCGATTTGTACAGGGTCAGCAGTTGTGTATTTTTAAAGTATGTACAGTACGCCCAGCTTATCAGAGATATTGTTATAAATACATTATAATTTCTTTCAGATTTGTTAGTTATATTGTGTATTGCATTATAATCTTTTACTATGCACTTACATCCAAATTGTACAGTGGGGCGCACTTGCGATTTGTACAGGGTCAGCAGTTGTGTATTTTTAAAGTATGTACAGTACGCCCAGCTTATCAGAGATATTGTTATAAATACATTATAATTTCTTTCAGATTTATTAGTTATATTGTGTATTGCATTATAATCTTATACTATGTACATATATCTCAAATTTCTTGTCAGTTAGACTTAATTTGTAAAATGGCGTAATAAACGAGTTCATAACTCATGGGAATTGCTATGTTTAGCGAGATATAAAATAATTTCTTCAAAAGAGATTTAGCCGCTTTGTGACGCCATTACAGATAAGTTAGTAAAAATAACTTTCTTTACACCACTTCTTTAATGTGTAAATATCAACATGTTTAATAATTATTAATGATTTTTCCGAAGTGCCAACCATATTTTGGAAACAAATCATTCTGTTGACATAATTTTTTTTTTCTTACGAATACAACCGGTTTACAATTAGATAGATAAATGTGAAATTTTAGAAATTAGAAAAAGTGTTAATACTCAATTAAGTATTATTGAAAATCAAATATTTATTTAAACAGCTATCTCTTAAATTTACTTTCACATTAAGAACTATATTTAGAATATTATTAATACACGTTTTAATAAAAACAACTATTATTAGTTTATGTTACAAATGATTTTATTAATATAAGTAATATAGGTTATTTCTTTTTTAAATTTCTAACATAAATTTATTATTTTATAATTTATTTTTTTTCAATATTTTTTTACATTTTAAATAAATTACTTACCTTCTTCATCACTTATTGTTAATTTTCGTTTACATTTGTAATTCGTCCATTCTCACATTATTATTTTCTGTTTTTGTTCATAATTGTTATTATTTTTAGTAAAGTGTTTATCCTGATGAGGAAAGCTTTGCTTTCGAAACATTTTGATATTTAAATAATAAAAAAATGGTGTAAATAAAGTTATTCTTATTAACTTATATAAAAAAAAGTACTTGTGCATACATTTTTTCCGTTGCTATATAGAAGAAGGTTTAATGGTTTGAGATCGGAGCCTATTACTTAGCAAATGCTTATTAGTTTTACTTTAGTTTTATTTAGTATAGTACCTGCCTGTATAATATATGTAAGTTAATCGTTAGTTGTAAGATACAAGTTGCATGTCATAAGTTATCTAGCAGGTACAAAATTTTTTTTTTAAGCTGTCTTTATCCTTTTTTGTCTTAGGTACAGCAAATTTTAACATTTTAAAGATTGCTCCTTTAGATGTATTTGTCTATACGGATGTTGGTTCAAAAGTTTGGAACACCCGCCCGTAGTCCCCTCTTACCCAGGAGAGTCCCGAAAGTACAGTACACCACTACACAAGCGAGAGTCTCTTTAAAATGATTTGCATGTAGATGTAGGTATGTTTGAAGCTTTTAGTTAGAAGAAATAGGTTTGGATGTATAAGTACTCGTTCAAAAGTTTGGAACACCCGCCCGTAGTCCCCTCTTACCCAGGAGAGTCCCGAAAGTACAGTACACCACTACACAAGCGAGAGTCTCTTTAAAATGATTTGCATGTAGATGTAGGTATGTTTGAAGCTTTTAGTTAGAAGAAATAGGTTTGGATGTATAAGTACTCGTTCAAAAGTTTGGAACACCCGCCCGTAGTCCCCTCTTACCCAGGAGAGTCCCGAAAGTACAGTACACCACTACACAAGCGAGAGTCTCTTTAAAATAATTTGCAGGTATGTTTGAATCTTTCAGTTAGAAGAAATAGGTTTGGATGTATAAGTACTTGTTTTAAAGATTATTTTGGTGAATCTCAGATTTTCAGGAAAACTCGCTGTATAAATTACGCAGTCATATTGTGTTAGTGAGTACCTTGTACGGATTTTATCAGTTTGTTTTGAAAATGATTCCTCCTGGGTAAATATAGGATATAGGTAATACAACCTCCATTGACAGGAAATGGAATGACATCACGTGACATTGGGGGGCTTGGGAGTTCCCCTGTAAAGTAGTTCCGGTGATTTGAACAGTCCATTTGCACGACATCCGGCTATATAATGTCCACTTCCGGTCCTATTAAGGGATTGCGCTTAATCCCCTGGAAGCTGTAGGACAAAGAGGTTTTCGGAAACACGTTGATCTTCGTAAAGCAATTTATCAGAAAAAATATTTTTTGAGAAACAAAGAAAGCGTTAAAAAAATACAAAAAAGTTATTTCTTAAAAAGATGTAAAATTACTTAGTGGAGTCATATTTATCATATGTATATAAAAAAATACTTTGTTTAACGCCACTATATTTAATATGTAAATATCTACGTGTTTTAGAAACTAGTCTTTTTTCATTTGTTCTAGTTTCTTATTATTTGTCTATATTTATTATTTTTATTAGGTATATTTTTTATCCTGACGAGGGAAGCTTTTCTGAAAATTTTTGATATTTCCACATTAAATAAATTGGTTTTAAACAAAATAATTGTTATTAATTTAATAAAAATGCTAATTCACTTTATTGGAATAACTTATTGAAGCTTATAAACCTCATTGTATTAATTAATCATTGAGAAGTTTATTTTAACAAATCTCAAATGAAACATGAAATACAAAATACGCAGAAACCAAAAAGTTATCAGTCTTTATCTTCTTCAATTATTAAATATTACAATGAAGTTTATAAGTTTCAATAAATTGAATATTTTTTCCAGACTTAAATAAAGGCCTCCAAACAGCATCCAACAAAAATCAATAGATGTTCCATATAAATAAAAAAAACGGATACGTATAGTATCTGCGACACTATCTAGATTGTAAAAATATTTGTGTAGAACTTTGCAATCAACCAAAATATAGCAGTCAATAATATGGGAATTAATTGACGCTACTTTTGATCACTCTTAAAACTGGCGTAAAAAAAGGTCTTATTAGCTCAGTGGTTAGAGAGTTGTCCCGATAAGACAGATGTCCTCGGTTCGGTTCCCAGATGCGACTGATACCTTTTTATTTTCTGTGTCTTTTTTCCGTTTCATGTTTCATTTGAGATTTGATAATATTATGTTCAATGATTAAAATTGTCAAGTTCTCCGACGTGTTGTGAGGCTACGAGTGGGTATATATAATTGATTAATCGGATTTTCATGCTTGATATCGAAATTACAATATTTAAACAAGAATCCCAGAAATGTAACGCTCAACAGCGTAATTGTTT